>JAPSGF010000242.1:81869-162353 GCA_035772895.1 Perdix hodgsoniae | reverse complement strand
CCCCGGGTCCGGTTCGCAGCCCCGGGTCCGGTTCGCAGCCCCGGGTCGTGGCTCAGCACGGCTCCCCACGACGTGCCAACTTTCTGCGGCTTTCCGGGCTGTGTGTGTGTGTGCGAGGTCCCCCGTGGGGCAGGGGGGGATGTTGGGAGGAATGAAGGTGAATAACTGCAGCTCTGTGTTCGTTAATTTCTCAGCACGGGAGGTTTGTTGCTGGGTGTGTGAAAGCCGAACAGGAGCGGGGGGAAGCGCAGCCCTGCTGCCAAGGAGCAGCATCGGTGTGCGCCACGTGCCGGCCGCAGATCGGCATCCTGCTTGCCATCCCTGCGTCTGCGCTTCCATGTAGAGAACCGGTGTGTGGGCACTGAGCTCCGAGCCGCCCCAGGCAAGGGGCAGAACGGAGCGTGGTGCGGGATGCTGTCTGCTCTGTGCTTGTGAGGGCCCGTCTGCAGTGCTGCGTCCGGGTGTGGAGCCCCCAGTATGAGAAAGACAGGGAGCTGTTGGAGAGGGAACAGAGGGGAGCCGCAGAGATGATGAGGGCACTGGAGCAGCTCCCCTACACAGACAGGCAGAGGGAGCTGGGTTTGTGCAGCCTGGAGAAAAGAAGGCTGTGGGGTGAGCTCACTGCAGCCTTTCAGTGCCTAAAGGGAGCCTACAGACAGGAGGGGAGTCAGCTCTTGGCAAGGGTAGAGAACAGCAGGACAAGTTTCATGTTGAGGGAGGAAAGATTGAGGTTGGATGTGAGGGGGAAGTTCTTGACAGAGAGAGCAGTGAGGTGCTGGAACAGCTGCCCAGAGAGGCTGTGGGTGCCCCGTCCATCCCTGGAGGTGTTCAAGGCCAGGTTGGATGGGGCCCTGGGCAGCCTGGGCTGGTCTGAAATAGGGAGGTTGTTGGCCCTGCGTGTGGCAGGGGGTTGGAGCTTCGTGATCCTTCCAACCCCGGCCATTCTGTGATTCTATGATTCTGTCTGCTGGCTCGTGGGCTGCACTGTGCCCTCAGAATTGCTTGTATGTTGTGGTTGGGAAAAGCACGAAGAGCGTGTCCCTGTGCTCAAAGCAACGAGGGATTTCTCTAATGGAGTGTAGTTGCTCGCAGGGAAGCAGCACGCCGTGTAAAGAAGCATGGTTACTGATCATTCAGAAATGGAGCAGCAGCTGCAGCTCGTAGGCTTTCCACCAAAGTACTGCATTTCATTCCGGACAGCTGAACGAGGGAGTTCAAAATCACCTGTGGAAGGGACAGTTTCCTGTTCTGAGCAAAGTGCTAATGAATTCCCTAGTGCTAATGAGTTCTCTAGCTGTCTTTACCCTGCTTTAAGCTTTACTTTGTTGTCTGTGCGGCATGTGACCACCTAGTTGCACAGTTGGCCTTCTTGGATTGTATTAAATGTGTGCAAGCCATGATGCTGAACAGCTAAATGCATTGGTTCTTAGTGATCTGCACTAAAGACCTTATATCAGTTTTTTTTTTGCACTTTTTTTCCTTGCTGCATCTGGAAGCACCTTTGATTGTGTTTTGGTGGAAGCCTTTCTTAAATGATCTCCTTCATTCAGCCTTTCAGTCTCCTATATTCAGACCTTCTGTGTTTTTCCAGGTCTGTGTCCAATACACACCTTTCCATCCATTTTTAATTTTGGCATAGCACTACATACGCTGCAGCTGATCTGATGGATGGGTACTTGTTAAACTACTGTGGTGCAAAAGAAATGTTTAGAGTGTTCAAGAAACGTTTGGGTGTTGTATTAAGGGATGTGGTTTAGTGGGGAAATAGCACTGGTAGGTGGATGACTGGACAGGATGATCTTGGAGGCCTTTCCCAACCTTGGAGATTCTATGATTCTGTACTCTGCTGGGTTTGGAGGTTTGGGCACTTAAAAACCTCAGCTGTCATTCTAAGGTAAGAAGCTTGCAGGTTTTGCTTGAATGAATAATGGTGCCCATCAGCACTGTGAGTGGCTGAGTTCAGAGCTAAGGACATTCACACTGCAGCAGCTCCACAATTCCTTTATCTTCAAAGCAGGAATTCACAGAAGTCTGTTGAAGCCAGGTGTGCTGAATGGAGGCCCTTCAGCCAGCTTCTGTGAGGTGCTGAGGGAAATGGGGGTTTTCAAGTTCACGCAGTGTTTGCCTCTGAATGATGGAGCTGAACAGCTTTGCTTTCAAAGCCAGCAGAACTGAACTCCAGGGAGAAGCTGGGTGTTGGTTCTGTTTACATTTGCCCTGTCCAAATGAAAAGATGAAGGAGCATTTTTCAGAGTCAGGGAAAGAATGCTCACTGCAGTCAGCTCCCACTCAGCTTCGAGATCATTTGAGGCAGGAAAAGGTCCGAAGTTGTAATTTTGCATTGAGGTTTTGCAGCCCTGCTTCTTCACCTTGCTCAGCTGAAGAATTTTTCTGAGCAGATGATCTCCCAGCACCCACTGTAGCTGTCAGGTGAGGAAAAGCAGCTCTCAAATAATCACCAACAAACCCCCAAACCTGTTGTGACTCTTTCCAGCTTTGATCTGATGTGTTCATCTTTGGCCATGATAAATACCACCACTTGTTGCCCTCTTTTACTGGTGTTGGGACACTTTGCTCACTTCACATCCTCCCCGTTACCTCTGCCCTGCTGTGACTTTGAGAGACAGCTTCAGAAGTGGGGGCAGAAACCTGCTGAGCAGCAGTTAAGCAGTGTGATTGCAGCAAGCCCTGCCTCTGGTGTAATCATTAGCCTGTGGATTTGAGGGGAAAAGAAACCACATGAAGTTTCTTGGCTTTTTACAGATTAGATTTTTTTTAATTTATTTTTTTTGAAGTGAGATTTCCCTCCCTGGCATCTCTTGCTTCTCTCTCTTCCTCAGCAGGAAACTTTCCATCAGCGCACGTCTGTATGTGAGGAGGATGCAAATGGCTGCAGGACTTAGGCTCTCTCTCTTTGGATCCTATAAATCAGTCTTTGCGTATGCTTTACTGTCCTATTTATGAGCCTGCAGCTAATTCTGAATTACATGGCAGACTACAACTTACAAACTGCTTGTTCCCTCAGCAGGATACAGACACAAATTAAAATGGAAAGGGGTTGGATTGCTTATTTTTTTAGTTTTCTCTTTTCCTTTGTTTATATTATGGCAAGTGCTTCTTTTGTTTCTGCTGCAGTTAAGTTTTTGACTGACCCAGTGAGCAATGCTGGCAATATCTTATTTCCTCGTGGTATTATTCAGTCTTTTCTCTGAATGTGAGCAGTATTTCTCAGTATTTGCCATGGTTTTGAGGCTGAAATTCTCAATATAAGCACTCATGTGTTTGCTCTTGCAAAGACTGGGGTCTATAGCCTGAGGGTTGCCCTGGTTTTGAAGAGGGAAGAGGGATAAAACCGATTCATCGGTGATATTGATGCAGAACAGACCAAACATCAGTGCTGGTCACTTTGAAGTACTATCTCTCTTGTGCCCAGGAGCAAGCAGTGCCATAATGTTGGAGGCCATGCAGGTGGGCAGGACAGAAGGTCAGGTTGGCTGAGCAGAGGTCATCTTGTGCAGCTTAGGTGGAAGAGGAAAATGCATTGCCAGTGGAAGTGAGCTTGGGTGACATGGGAGGACTACAGAGATGTTGTTTGCCATGGTAGGGAGAGCATATGTGTATGGCAAGAGCTCAGATGGAGTTGAAGCTGACCAGAACTTTGGGGAAAAGCAAAAAAAGCCTTTTTAAAATACGATAGTAGCAAGTGGAGGAGCAGAGGTGACATTGTACTGTCACTTGCTGAGAGTGGTCACAAATAGGGATGCCAACAATGCAGAAATGTTTAATGCCTTCTTTGCTTCTGTCTTCAGCACCAGTGATGGGCTCTGGGACCACCAGTGGCTTGAATTTGTAGACTGTGACTGTGCTAACAATAAACTCCTGGCCAGCTCTGAATTTGTGTGCAATTTGCTGCTCCAGCAGGATGCATATAAATCTGTGGGGACCAATGGGATGCATCCATCCCATCCCATGAAAGACCTGACCGATGTCATTGTGAGACCCGTCTCAATAATTTTTCAATGGTTCTGGACATCTGGAGAGATCTCAGTCAACTGGAAGCTGTCAGATGTGCTCCCAAGAGACCAGACAAAATTGTGGAGGTGGTTATTCTGAAAAACACCTGAAAGACAATGCAGTCATTGGTTGCAGCCACCATGGGTTCACAATGGGAAAGTTCTTTTAAATGAACTTTTTATGAGGTTTATAACCTTTTTATCACAAGGTTACCCGAGGGAAGTTCATGAGGGAAGACAAGACATAATCTTGTGGGATTTCAGCAAAGCTTTCAATGCTGTTTCTCCCAATATTCTTCTGGACAAACTGTCCAGCATACAGCAAGACAAAATCAGATTGCATTGGCTGAAGGAGTGGCTGACAGGTCAGGGTCAGAGTGTTTTAGTTAATGGGATTGCATCAGACTGGCGACCAGTCACCAGTGGGCTTCTGCAGGGCTCCATTTTCAAAGCAGTTCTCTTCAGTATTTTCTTCAATTATGTTCATAAAGTTCTGGAGGGACATTATGTTTGTGGATGATGCTAAACTGGGAAGAGCTTTGACTCTCTTGGAGATAGAAAGGCCTTGCACAGATACCTTGACAAATCAGAGGGCAGTCCCCAGCTGAAGTTTAAGAAGAGCAAGTGCTGGATTCTGCACCAGGGTTGGGGTAACTCTGTATGTACTGAGTGGGGCACGAGGGGCTGGGGAGCAGCCCCACAGAAAGAGACCTGGTTCTGGTTGATGGCCAGTTGTCCATAAGTCACAGTGTGCCCTTGGCAGCCAGAAGGGCCAGCCTTACCCTGGAACCATGGAACAGGCTGCTTAGGGCAGTGGGCACAGCCTGGGACTGCTGCAGCTCACTCAGGGTTGGATTTTGGGTGGTCCTGCGTGGGTCCAGGCATTGGGCTCCATGATCCTTCCACCGACTCCAGGCATTGGACTCCATGATCCTTGTGGGGTCCCCACCAATTCAGGATGTCCTGTTGTTCTGCAAAGATAGATGCCAGCTTTAATATGGAAAACACCCTGAGCCACGCTCTCTCTAGGAAGAAGGAATTACCCAGTGATGAAAACTGTAGGAGGTGGGTGAATGCTTTATCGCACTGCTTGGTGCAGTGTGTGGGGGTGTTGTGAGTGAGATTGTTATGCCCCTAAGGCAGCTAGGAATAGTGGTCTGTCAAAGCAAGCAGGCTGGAAGCAGCCAGCAGTGAAGATGGCTGCTGCAGGAGGAAGGAGCTGCAGTGAGCAGGCTGCGTCGGCATCAGCACAGGTTTGCAGAAACCTCATACCTGATTCATCCACTCGCTGTGAGGGAGGGATTTTCTCTTTGTCTTGGAAAAAAGACTCCACAGAACTTGAGCAAGATCATTCTTCTTTAGCTTCAAAGCCCACAAATCACCCTTGTATAGCTGTTTTCCCTTTTCTCTGAGTTCCCTTTGCAGGAGAAGCAGGCACTTGTGAGCGTGATTGATCTCTCCTTCCTTGGACACCACCTCTCTTTGGATGAGATGAATTGTTTGCTCAGATGCCTGAGCTTTTTTGCAGACTGCAAGGGGAGTCCAGGCTAACTGGTTCCAACTGTGGTAACTCAGTTAGATGGAACAAATCTTCCTCATGGTGCAGCTAGACATTGTGCATCCCTATTTCTGTTAGACTGATCACTGGGAGGAAAGTCAGGGCATTAAAATTCAACTTAAACAAAAACCCAAAAGATTGAAGGAAGATAGTGATCCTGTGCTTGATGTGTGAAACCAGATCCTGCCTCAGCTATCGTGCTTTCTGCAGCCTTGGACAAGTGGTCTGAATGTTTTTCTGGATTGTAGCTGAAGTGTGTATAAGTGCATCTTTGCAGTTTTGCATTATAAACCATGTCTGCTAGAAACGCTTTCAACCTGGATCCTTTTGCCAAATCCAGGTCAGGAAGTGACTGCACAGGACCAAACACCAGCAGGTATGACAAGGCTGTAACCTCTGATGGGAGAAAGCGACCAACATCTGGCGTGCTGCAGAAAGGGGGATGCTTCAGATGACTCAGCTGCAGCCAAAGCATTGTATGCCTGTGGCTCAGCTTCTATCCCTGAAGTGCTAAGGATAACACCAATGAGCCACACTGCTGCTTTATTATGATAAACACAAAAACGTGTTGTGTCATTAGCAGCTTTATAGATAGGGAGCAGGTAAGGATGGCCACTTGGTGCCAGGAATGGAGCAGGCTGATTGCTAGCACAAGGCATCGCTGGTTCTTGTCACTGGGCTTAGCATCTGCCCGAGAAATGCTGCTGGATTTTATCACTGGTCTCTAGGAAGTGAATAATTAAGATAGAGTTGTAATTTGTTTAAGCACAAATTATGTTCATTGCCTTTGTTATCAGCCCAGTGATTTCTACTGTATTATAAGTACAGTTGCTGGGTCTGTTGGGAAGATTCTTAATATATTTGAGTATCTATTACAGAGAAATACTTTGTACTTGTTCTGAAACTAAATGAACCAGAAAGAAAGGAGAAATGTGGGTCTGCTTTGAAACTTTGGGATGTTCCATGTTAGTTTAAGGCACATGCTGATGTGCAGAAATTAAAAACAGTCTGTGAGGATTGGTCTCAATTTCTATATGCTGTAAACTAACCGGCTTAAGGTGTTGGTCCTTCCTTGCAGCAGTGTTGAGGAGAGTGAGAGGAACTCTCTTTCTAAAGCCGTCAAAGCAAAGAGTTTTTTTCTGACTTGTAAGTGATGATTAAAAACAAAAAAGAGCACGTACTTCAGGTAGAGCTCGTGGTTTTGGCTCTGACAAAGTGGGGTATGTGAACTGAGAACAGTTTCCATCAGCCTGAGCTGCCAAGGCTTCACAGCTGCCTCGAGATGTTACCAACAGATACCCTCCGATACAAGAAGTCCCAGAGGCAGTGCGTTCACCCAGATGCATGATTTGCCCAGCACCCTTCCAGACTGAAAGCCATCTTCCTGAGGGCACCTGTCCAGCCAGTGTCTGTCTGCACTTCTGTCACCGTTGCCCTCCTACCCTCTCTGTGGCACCCAATGTATGGGTTTGATTTGGCTGTGATGGTGTCACTGGATGTGATTTTTACTGTGTCTGTGGACACCATGTTAACCAAGCCTGGCCTTTGGGCTCAGCTAACGTTGTTTTTGCTCCATTTCATTCTCTGCTAGCAAGTGAAGCACTAACTTCTACCATCTGGTGACTGGACTATGAGGCTCAATCCTGCACATACGTGTTCTTCAAGGAAAGTCTTTGCAGTCTTGTTAGGATGTAAAGGATCGCACTGTTCAAGCGGGGATTTTCTCTAGTGTAGATTTATGGTGGAATTTAAGAGAGTATTTGGTGATGGCTCTCAACCTTGAGTTGCAGGGTATTTTCAGACAATAAATGGCATGTTGCTGTCTCAACTTTGGGTCCATAGATGACACTTGAAAGCTTTACAGAATATCGCAGAATTCTCTCATCACCAGGTATGATCTTGAATACAAAAGGTAGCAGTAGCTTTTTTTTTCCCCGTGGATGTCATAAAATAATAACTTGACTGCTTAGCATTGTTTCTGCAAGCATTCACTGACTTTCTCAAAGCAGATGTAACAGATATGCTGGTTTGCTAGCATCAGTAGCAGCTTCTCCCTGAGCTACACATCCGCTTTTCTGAATCCGTGTGGTCTCTTGGGAGCTGGGCAGCCACTTCCTAACAGTGCACTCAGTCACTGTAGCAGCAAGTTCCTCTAACTGTTACCACTGGGAGCAATCCCACCTGGCTGCGCTGCGTGTTTTGTCTTGCCCTTTCTAGCGTGCAGGAGGTGTAGATCTTAAATTTCCCCCAAATCCAGAAGTAGCGGAGTGTAAGGGCTTGCTCCTGCTCAGCACATCCATGACCCCACAGCCTCGTGCCTTCTGCATCTCTGCCCTGCTCCCCAGGAAGCACGGCAGGGAGAGTCTGGTCATCTTGCATCAGCATTCCTGCTGCTGCGTGGTCGGCACTGACAGTAGCGATGGGAGTTGTTTGTTTCACACCTTGAGATGTGCGTGGTACTTATCGGGGTGCTTGGGAGTAACTGTCTCCCTCCACAGCCTCAGCTGTAAGCATCCCACCCCAAAGTTTGGCTGCCTCTGCGCTGAGGATCTGTGGCCTGGCTCTGATATGGCGCAGCTGTGTAACCTTGACTCAGACCGCTGAGAGAGAAAATCTGCAGAGATAAGAGAGGTTGAAACTACATCCTGAGGTCCCTTAATCGTTCAGGACTCAAGGAAGAAGGAAAAGAAGTAAAATGGGGAGGTAACAGATCCCAAAGGGAAGAGAAGAGGGAGGCTGTGTGTGCTGCTGTACGTAGGGCAGTGCTCTGCCAGGGGCTGTGGGGTTGGTTGGAGCAGCGGTGGAGGGACTGGGCTGGTGGCAGACAGCAGCTGGGCCTGGGACCTTCCCTGTCGCCTGCCTGCCTGCCAGCAGTGACTCTTTGGATGCCTTATCAGCAGTGGTGAGCACACAAATGCTTCTCCTAATAACTCATTACATCCCAGCTATCTTCTGTGTGCGTTAGCCAACAAATATTTGCTTTCTACTTCTAAGTTCTCGTGTATCCTGCCTGCGGAGTCTCTTTGCATCTGGCTGGAGTTGCATGAACGAGCTGGGCTGGAAGTGCGGGGTGCATCTGCTGGGGGCCAGCTCCTGCAGCATCTTACAGGCAGCAGCGTGGTGGAAATGCTCAACCTTCCTTTGCCTTTACATGAAGCAAGGAGGACAACAGCTGCTCCTTTGCATCCACCATCAGGGCCAGCTTGGATCTCTGCGGCCTGTCCCCTCCTCGAGGCTTTTTCTTTGCAGTCGTGTGAGTATTGCAGGTGACAACGTTTTGTGGCTGTGGTGTGGGAAGCAAATCTTTCAATGGCTTTTCCTTCAGCAGAGAATTATTCCAGCGCTTTTTTCAAGGATGTGAGCACGCACTGCGTGGCACTTCCAGGTGCACAAGGGGACGGTTTGCCTGGTTTAGGTGATGGCAGGTAATTGCATGCGCAGGGGGGGGCACTGAAGTCAGAATGTTAAAGCACAAAGTCATCAAATGGCTCCCATCTTCCTCCCCCTGCGGGCAAGCTCCTTTGCGTCAAAACAGCCTGCCTAACAGATCTGCAGTCAGAGCCCTCCCTCCTCCCTCAGTGGGTTTGGTGGGGGCCAAGAAGCCTCTGATTAATTGTGGCTGTAGAGCACTGAACTTGGAGGGGAGATGAAAAACTCTTTAAAATGTTTGCCTCCCTGGCAGCGTACATGTGGGTTGGTAATTGGGTTTATCTTGTGACATCATTAGGATCTCTGACATTTCCAGCTTAGAAACAATAACTCTCCTTATCCGTCGTCATGTTTTTCTAATTAAAGACAAAGCTTAGTAAATATTTTTTAAATGATTGAATTTCCCGAGTATGGAAAACACATGTTGGGAGTCGGGCACGCAGAGTGCAATGTGCCTTTTCCCATAGCATCCCTTTGAGCATACGAGTGCAGATACAGATTTAGAGCTGTGGGTGACAGGTTTATCTGGGATGATTGGCAAGGATTTATAAACCAAAGGGGGGATTTACTTAGCTCTCATTCCCTCCTCTCCCCCCTTGCCTTCCCTCAATCCCGACCCCAGTCTCAGAAATAGGAAATTGGGATCACATTAAACCCTAATTGGTTTGGCTCCAGTAATAGTTCGGGGGCTGCCAAATAGTTAATTTATTGTGTGAGAGTTTGGCCATGTGTTGAGAGGCAAATTTGCTTTAAGCAAGGGATCTTTGTAAACTGTGCCTCCATTCATGTGCCAGGTCCTGTTTACAAGGCGGGGAGGCAGGGAGCGGTGCAGACGGCAGGAGGCTGCTTTCCATGACAATCAGGGCATGGCAAGGGGGGGGGGGCCGAGCAACTGTGCTCCGACATCTCCAACAACCCCCCCAGCTTCTTGTTCTTCCTTCCTTTCTCCCCTCCGACAGGCTCTCAGAAATAGCTGCATAAAGGAGCTTAAAGTGGTTTTAGCTGGCCTGTGCGATAGGCGTTTGGAAACGGCCGGCTAGATAAGATGCGGGAGGCTCTCGGGAGAATAAACGCATCTGTGCTGGAGATAACAGCAGGCCTGGGCTGTCACCTCTGAGCGGGGCCAGGTGGGAAGTCCCCGGGGTGGTAAGATTGCTTTTCCTCCACCGCACAAGGAGGGGCCAGGGGAAGCCCTGCATAGCTGGCTGCTTTCCTTGGGCCCCCAGAAGCCCTCTTTGTTCCAGCCCTGCTGGGCTGGTGGCTGCGTCGCCGCCCGGCTCTGCTGCTGCAAGCTGCTTCTGTTGGACCTGCAGCATCTCCTCTTCTTGGCTCCTATCTGGCCTTCTGGAAGCCGGGCTCCAGCAGAAGAGCTTGAAGTACTGGCAGTCCTTCTTTAGGCTGACCCCCTCTCTCATGAATGGGAGTAAATCAGATCAAAGAGGATGCTGCAGCCTGAGCTGCGGACTCTTGCTCCTAGCGTGGCTCTGGTTTTGTGGCACAATTTGCAAGTGGCTGTGGAAGGAATAAATTCATGGCTGTAACGTTTCCTTTCGTTTCTTGCTGAGTTAAATAAGAAACTTCATGGCGGAGAGCTTCCAGCTCTGAGGCAACAAACTTGTCACTGCGGTGCTCAGCAGTGCCCTTCTGTGCAAGCTGCTGTTTCCATTGTGCACTCGATACCTGAGGCTCAATATTGTGACCCTTTAATTTTCAGCTGCTAAAATGTGCCGTGCAAGTTGGCTAAAAGGGAAGAGCTCAAAGGGGAATTTGAAATAGTAGCGCTGTGGAAGCAGTGTGCTTCTTTGGATATTTCTTAAGTGCTGAGTGTTTAGGAGAAATTGATAGGTAGCAGCAGTGCACTCTTAGCAATACTTCTCCGTCTGTAACTCTTGCTTCCTGGGATGTAATAAAATCCATTAAGTTCTATTTATGTTCCAAGGCCCAATATAGTAATAGTTTTATTTGGATAATTGTGGCTGTTCTGCTGATAATCAGAAGACTGAAAACTTCCAGCCTTGCTACAAAAGCCAGGCTGCCTGTTTCAGGGGTGCAGTGCTGGCACAGCCAAATGTCTGCCAGTTTCTCCAAGAGAGATACCAGCTCACCAAAAGGAAACGGGATCAAACAGGGCCCCTTTGGGATCCCCCCGCTGCCCACACCACCACCTGCTCCTCGGACACCAGCTGTCGTGTCGGGGCTGTGCTGCCCAGGTCTGGCACCGAGGTGCTAGCAGGGTAAGGCCTCTCTAAGTGCTTTATGGAGACAAATTGGACAGGTATTAAGCAAACAGCAGTTATTTGTTCTGGAGAATGTCTTTTCATCCCGAGGTCTGAAAGCAGGTTAAACATTTATCAGGGAGCCACTCCCCGCTTTCTCATCTTCTGCTTAGTTTGAAATGCAGCCATTTCTCGGCCGAACTGCCGTAATTACTTTGAAGTACCAAAGTACTTCCTCCACTTTTGGCAGGAAGTAAAGAGGAATACTGTACTCCACTGCAAGACAAAATAGAGATCAACAACAGGGATTTTTCTCAAAGAGCAGATCTGTCTTCCCTGCCATTAAACCCGAGCTGGATGGGAGCCTGATGCCCATTTCACTTCTATGATGCGAGCGTGGCGCTTCCATCACACAGCCTATGTTTGTGTGATGATTTAAAGCAGCAAATTCTAGCCAGAAATTCTTTCTAGCTCTTTGCTTTCCTTCTGCTGCTTGCTTCCCTGTTCACACTAAGGATGCCAGTGGATCACCTGCCCATGGTGAGTAACAATGCGAGCCGTGCTTGGCGTTGGGCTGAGAAACTCTGGCACCTGCAGGAAGATTTTTCTGGAGATGTGATCCAGCTCTCAGGTCAGGAGGTGCTGAAAAACCCTGACGCCTAATTTGAGATTACTTGTGTCAGTTTAAATACCCACTTCCTCTATGAGCATGGACACCTGCTGGAAGATATTCTGGTGCTTCTGCCACGGCTGGATGTTCATACAGACTGATTCTTAGAGACCAAGAGGAAAGGCAGCAATCCTGACAGTGGTTTCCAGAAAAAAAAAAAAAGAATGTGGCAGATTGGTGGCAACCATGAAGGAGACTTGTTTGACAGATCTGGGAGAGCATTCCCAGGACCACTGCAAAGAGGAAACAGCTCCGTGCTATGGGGTGGAGGAGAGATCTGTCACTTCATGCCACGTGTGTTGGCTGTTTAAGGGCCCTGTCGCCTCCATCTACGTTCAGAGAAGGGAATACATGTGTCCACGCTTGCCTTCCTTTCCTCTGTTTCTTCTTCATTTCTTCAGCCAGGCTGGTCCTCACCTCTAAATGTGTACTGAGAAAGGAGGGATTTGAGTGTAGAGACACTGGCAGTGGCTTGTCCTTACAGGTTGTAGGCCTGACTGCTGGGTAACGGGACCACAGATCAGCAGTGTGCAAAAAGGAATTCTTGGTGAACCATCTGCATCCATCTACCGCTGTTCATTTATCTCTCTGCTGCAAAAGTCTGACCCTAGATTACAGCTCTTTGGCCACGTGAGTCACCAGTGTTCAGAATACTCTGATGGGTGCCTTATCCCCAGGGGGTGTTTTATTTCTGTGAAAGCGTGGCCAGGCCCCTGTACGTAGGTGTGCCTGACACCTAGAAGTTAATTTGATGGAGTCTCCTGAGGAAGGCTGTTCAACTGCAGCAGATGCCCCTCTTCTGGAAAACTCGTTTTGCTGTAGCATGGACTGCAGGTTCGTGGTACTGCTGCTCGCTCTGAACACATACTGATAGCAGCAGGACATGGTTTGTGGTCCTCATCGCTTGACAGGACAGATTTTTCAAGTTTTCCTTTGTGCCTTTCTGATCTTACTTATTTGAGGATGAATGCAAGCCTGCAAAGATCTTCCCAGCTTCATGCTTGAAATGGTGCTAACTGGGAACTCTCGGTACATTTGTGTTTCCAGCAGCTTAGTTTGGCTGAAAGTGAGACGGGGTCCAATGGTGGGCACAAATCCTGTCAATTTAATCTCTTGGCATTCCATGCTCACCCAGGGTTCACTCAAACGTTTTAAATATTTATTTTACAGGGGGTTGTGCAGTGCTCTGATCACAGCATTGAGCTCTGCTCTTTGGTTTGCGTTTGTGGATTCTGCATTGCCAAAATGAGAAGTAGAGGCACTGAGGGAGGTAGATGACAGTTGTGATAGAGCTCAGTGCTGGAACTGAAAAGATGCAGTGAATGCTTATGAGGCGCAGTGCCCTCCCCTTCACAGGTTCTCCTGGTATTGAAGGACCAGCCTGGACATTCAGGGCTGTACCAGGAGGGCAGCTCATGTGACAGAGACAAAACCTACATGCAGGACAAAGCTGGGAGTCTTCTGTGAGCAGGAGAGGCTCAGTGTCTCAGCTCAGCTCCTGCCCATAGAGGCTGCAGCCACAACACCCTGCGCTGCCTTCCCTGCCCCTGCATAGAGCAGCACCTGCATTGCCTTGTGCTGGTTGTGTGCTGGGGTGCTCTTTGAATCAGAGACGTTCACAGGCATGTCTCCTTCCTTTTTTATCTTGCATGCACTTATCTGATTGAACAACCTTTTCTTTTGTAGTACTGCTTTTTCAAAGGTATTTTGAAAGAGGAAGAAGAAAACTACTTTATTCTGAAACATCTTTTTGTGTGTGAGTGGGTACGTGAGTATCATGACACAGGTAGTTTGTACAAGTTCTTGATTTACCCGATCTCAGGTTTTTTTTTAAATGCTAAGTTTTCAGCCACTGCAGCTGCCATTTCATCAGATTTTATTTTCCATTCAGTAATTACAGCAGTTTCCCTTGAGCCCCATACCTCTAATTAAAAGAGTTAAGTTAGCTATAAAGTTATGGGAATAAAATTACTTCTGTTTTTATGATAAAACATGCTTGCAAAAACAAGGCTTGTGGGCTTCGTTGCCACTCCTGCGTGCTGTGTGTGTCACATCCCTGCCTCTCTTCAACCGTTGGCCAACGCTGTTGACATTGCCTGGGCAGCAGCTGCACTGGGCTGACAGCTGAGGCTGCAGAGCTGGGTGCGGGCAGCCTGGGCAGGGGGGTTTGCAGCACTCTGCAAGGAGCTGAAAGCCAGGACAGGGCTGGTTCTGCAGAGAGCCCCAAAGATGTGTGGTGGCCAACTCTGTGCTGACTGTTCCTCCGGTGTGGGATGGAGCCGGAGATCAGAGTGAGCACAGCTCTGCTATGGGTGGTGTGCTTCCCAGAGGGGCTGCTCTGTGAATGGAGATGCACCTGTCTGCACCTGTTTTATCACACTGAGGCAAAATATTCCAGGCATCCAAATAGTTTATATCCCGGCAAACATATCCTGGCAGCGGGACTGTGAGTTTCCATCTCGTTGAGCTGCTGGCAAAGCCCTGGTAATTCCAGTCACTGATACGGCGTGGGGATGATCCCCAGCACAGTGGTTGTGTCAGGTCACAGCATTGCTGCTTTTCCTCAGTGCTGTGTGTGTGTTTACACTGAAGGGTGAAACAGAGCTCTGAAATGTCCCTTCTGTGCTGCTGGACTGAGGTACCACGGAGTCAGAGAACAAGTAAGTGTCTGAGGGCTTTTGTACGGTGAGCATAAAGTGGCTTTCTGCACCTAGGTTGTAATGAATTGTTTTCAGATATTGTTGTGCTGTGTTTTGTTGGTTTTTTTTTAATGCAAATCCTGGCACTGGTTCTCAGTTTCACAGAGGCTGACTAATAGCAGGAGCGAGGATGGCTGCAGCCCAGTCCCTGCCCCTCAGCACAAAAGCAGCTGCAGGTTTCACTCTGTCCCCAGGCCCATTTGTGGCACATGGAGGGGCCTTGCCTTGCCAGGTGGGGCTGGATGGGGTGGCTGTGTACTCGAGCTCCTTCGAGCTGCACATCGTGGCAGAGGCAGCACACAGATATCTGTAGGCATGGGAAACTTGCCTTCAGCATTGTTACGGATTTTATGGTGTCTTGCAGTACAAGAAAGAGGAGCCTGCGCTGCCTGCCTTGTATTACGTTACACGGCTTAAGGCAGGCACATGCAACATTCATTTTAGAGGTCCACCGTCCATTTCCAGAGACAAAGGAATGTTTTAGCGGGGCTTTTATAAAATTTGTGTGCTTCATCAAAGGTCCCATTGTTCCCTCCTTAAAGCAGGATTATCCCTCTGGGGTTACCCATTCTGCACGGGTCAAGCAAGCGGCAGCGCTTCGTTTTCACAGCCAGCTTCTGGCCGTGGGGCTGTGCTGGGACACGGGCAGGGAGGAACAGCAGCACGGACTGCCACCTGCAAAGGGTTTGCACTGACGTTGGCCCTGTTGGGCTTGGCCCAGGAAGACATGGGAGAGCCTCGGGGGTGTGAGTGGCAGCCCCAGCACTCCATGCTGCTCCCAGGTCCTGTCCCTGTGCTGCTGAGTTGGGGGGTCTGAAGTCTGGTCCTTTTTCTGAGGTAAGCAGTCAGGAAAACAGTTTAATTTGCTGAAGGATCTTACTTTAAGTTGACCCCTGGGCTTTCTTGAACTAATCCCTGAATCTATCAGCTTTGTCCGTGCAAAATCTAATTTTTGCTCAAGTTATCTCCATTCTTCCAAAATAGATTAAATCTGGTGGACCTTCTTCCTTGGTGGACGAAATCTGGTGGATTGTATTTTGGATTAAGTCAGGTGGACTGTGATCCTGGATTAGGTTCGGTTCCTCGAAAAAACAGGGCTAAGAACCAGGTAGCTTTTTTTACCCTTCTGTCACACCCAGACACTTGGAGCCTGCTGGGCAGTGGGTTTGCTTGGTTCTGTAAGCATGGCACTAGTCTTAACTCTGCGCGGTTGCATCTTGGAATCATAGACACATGAAGTTGGGAAATGACCCCTCAGATCATCAAGTCCAACCCTAACCCTTCCACCATGCCCACTGACTACAGTCCTCAGTGCCACATCTCCACATCTTTTAACACCTCCAGGGGCAGCGACTGCACCACCTCCCTGGGCAGCTTCATCACTGATACCCCACCTGGAGCTCCCCTGGCACAACTTGAGGCCATTCCCTCTCGTCCTGTTACCTGGGAGCAGAAGCTGACCCCCACCTCCTGGTCTTAACCCAGATGTGTTCACCATGGGACTGGCAGAAGGCTGGGAGCCGGGTGCAGGCTGGGCAGTGTAGCCATGAGGCATGGTCCCAGCCAAGACCCGTGGCAGCAAGCAGCAGCAGGGCCATTCTGGGGCTCAGCTCTGTGTCCCACTGGCTGTGATAGACAAGCAGACTGTATGCTAATAACCTCGTTCGGTGCAAAAATCAGCACGCAGGGTTTCAGGTGGCCTTGGTTCTGTAGGGGCAGCAGATCGTGCCGAGCACTGACACAAGCTGGGTGGGAGCTGCTGTAACCCTGAGCCCCCGCTGCAGCAGGACCAGGTGTTTGCCTTTAGCTGCAGCTGCTCCATCTGCAGGAACAGGTGGAATCGTTGGGGATAGTCAGCAAAACACAGCTGGGAAAAGTTAAGAAAAGAGGAATGATGTGCTGCTTCACCTGGGCAGAACAGCCTGGAGGCAAAGTGCCTGCAATACACAGTGTGGTGACAGCGTGGGCTCCTGGTGGATTAATGAAACGAAGAGGAAGTAAGTGTATGCCTGAACTGTTGGTTTTTTTTTCTGGGTAGCACTGCAGCCAAATCAAATCAACTATTTCAAGAATGCGTGCCTTTGCATCTAACCTTGCTTCATAGAAGCTTTGCTGGCGAGCATCTCTTTTTCATCTCTTACTCTAAGGTTTTATTGCTTAAATTAGGAGGTGTCTTTTCCCTGAGGTGTATGTTGTTGTTGTTGTTTTTTAACTTGTGGTGTACAAAATGAAGATTCTGACAGCTGTTCAGGTTTCACATTGAGTGTGTCCCAGTTCTGGACTGAAGATAACTCTCAGTCTCTTCCCCGTGTGAGTTAACAGACTGCAGCCCTGTGCTGTGCACTTCTGCCTCCTTTCATGTGGTTCTCAAAGTAACACTCAGCTGCTCCTGGGAGGCTGTTGAAAACCCCTCTCTTTGAATTGTCTGAAGTGTTTCTGTGCATGTTGCTGTCTTGGTGGGGCAGGCATTGTGCGGGCAGCAGAGCTCTGGGGATGGAGGAGCAGGCATTGCTAACCCTGTGTGCCAATCTCCTCTCCATCCCTCTCATCTAGCTGGGAATCTTGTTGCTGCTGCATAGTGGGAGTGTGGCTGTCTGGATGAGGTGGGGTAGATGCTACAAGGGCAGCCCCTTGTAGGGCTTTGGGTGCACACGTGCCATGTTTAGTGCTGCTCTTTGGCAGGCACGCATTGAATCCTGCTTCTTTCCAAGGTGGATGAGTTGTGTGCTCTGCTAGACTGTTCTGCTGCTGCTCTGGGAGAAGCTGGCTGTGTGTACGGTAACTGTTGAGTTATGGCCTGCAATGCTGATGGAGCACCTGGGGAAAGGAACCGTCAACCTGGGAGCACAGGTGCAGGCAATTCAGCTGTGGGACCAGAAGGGGTGGAGCCTGGTTGCACCCCTCAGACCTCCTTTGAGGGCTGACTGCTACCAGGGAAGGATTTGTGGTTGGAGATCCTCCCTTATGTAGTTTTCCCTGCCATTAGACATTAGGAGACAGGTGAGCACCTTTACCTTTTCTTTGTAACGCCTTTCTATCACACCAGTCCCTTTGTCTTTATGCCTTCTGTATTGCTGTTCTACCTCGCTGATCTTTCTGATTGTTGCACCATGTCTTGCTGCAATGATCTGCACTCATTTTGTTGAACGAGTCTGTTTTATAAATCTGGTGAAGAATCTTCTGATTGAATCTTTTTTCTGTTGGAAAGCAGCCATTTGTCAAGATTGAAACTTTCCCTGGGACCAATATGTGTGCAGGAAATCAGAATTTCCCCAGGCGCCCTGTAGTATTTACTAAACTGTACAACATGGCCTAAATAAACATGCAGCGATGTGAATGTGGCTCTTCGGCATCCTGGTGGAACGTTGGCTGCCTGGGGTCTCCCTGCTTTGTGCCTTACTTCTGTGAGAGGATTGTGGTCCTTGAGTGTCTGTGAGGGAGAACATAACGGGGCAGGAGGAGAAAGCCTTGTGCTAATACCTGAATATAGATTTTCACCCTCTTAAGATTCTTCAAAGTGTGAACCCTGATGCTTAAAAGCTTTTTCCCAGGCATGGTTACAGAATCTCAGTGTGTGTTTTCCACTGAGCTGCTGAATTACTGTTTTCCTTCTGGCCTTGGCTGTTCCATAGCTGTATCTCTGGGCTGGGTATTTCAGACAGGCAGAGCTGTGCAGCACTGGGCTGGGGGCTCCCATGTGAGCTGAGCTCTCACCACTGGATTATAGAGGACAGGAATGCTGGGTTTTTGGTTGGTTGGTTTTTTTTTGTTTTTTTGTTTTTTTCCTGGAAACTTGTAAACATGAACTTCCTGCTGCCATGAACTGTGAGTCTGCAAGTAGGGCTTTGCTTGTAACAAAAACGAAGGGAATAAAACTTCAGGTCCTTGTTCACCCTTCCTGGACCTCCTAGGGCTGTGCACCAACCTCCCGCAGGCAGCAGAGGCAAATGAAGGATCCCGTGGGTGGCTCTGCGCATCTGCAAATCGGTCTTGTTTTATTTTTCCTTCCTGCAGGCGCCCAAATATGGATGCAATCCTAATAGAAGCCAGTTGGAGAGTCTCAAAACCTTAATGACTCTAGAATGGTGTTTCCTCACTTGTTTTCTCGTTTCATTTCTCCTACCATAGAGCTGATCTTTGGTGGCAGGGAGTTAACCCTCCCACATCCAAAGTTTTTGGGTGATGCACAAGCCAAACTGGCAGCTGTTCGGCTTTGTGTGTTGCCTCCAGTGTCACTTAGCCCTGCTTTTGTTCCTGCTTGCAAGGTGAGATCTGCTGGGTGCCATAAAGCACTTCAGCTGGTGGTTTTCACCTTCTGCACTTAACATCATGCTCTTCTGCATTTTGTGCACCTCTCGGTGCCAAGACGAATAGCAGTGCAGGCAGGCGTTGTCTCAGCTCGATGTGCCTCTTGGTTTTTGGTTGGTGCATTGCTGAGCTGCTGCAGCTGGCAGCAGTGGTTGGGCACAGGAGTTGTGTGGCACTGCTGGGGCTGTCCGTGGGGCGTGTGGGTGCCAGGGAGGTGGTGAGGGCAGGGTGTGGAGCAGAAATAAGGCCAGAAAGGAGATTGAAAGCATGGGGTGGGAAGGGGAAGAGGATCTGGAAAGGAAGGAGGAATGGGTGGAGGGCACCAAAATGTGAATAGAAGGAATGGGAGCAAAGTGCATCCGGCAGGATGAAAGGTGAGGAGGAGCATCTGGATGCAGGCTGAGCTCTCTTAATGAGCCTCCTGTTAATTAACATTTCTTCACACTGCAGCAAAGGGCCATAGCCATGATCCCACCCTTCTCCTCCTGCCTTCTCTGGCTGCAGCTCCCTGCTGAGGCCCTGCACAGCCTTCCCATGGGTGGCACTCAGCAGCGGGCAGGAGGGGAGCACAGCACTGTCCTGCATGGATGTGGGCACCCAGCAGAGCCCACATCAGCCTGTGTGGAGCCAGCAGAGGAAGCTCAGGATGCAGGCCAGGCACGGAGTGCTGAGCTGGGGCTGGTTTTTGTGTTTCCCCCTCAATCCACCCTTGTGGGCCGGCTGACAGCTGAAGAGGAGCTGACAAGTACAGGCGTTGGGAAGGAAAAGGTAGAAAAATAATAATTAAAAAAAAATTTAAAAAAGAAATATCAACAAAACCAGAAGGGAAGTCACCGTTTAAACCACGTGGTTTGGGTTGTTTGGTGGGGGGGAAGGGAGGCTCAGCACTAACCCTGCAAACCAGCAGAGCTCTGGCAGCAGCTGGAGTGTCCGGCCTCAAGCCCTCAGCCAGGGGCTTTGCTGGGAAAAAAAGGAGCAAAACAGAACAGAGGATGTTTTTGTAAGCCTCGTGGGCAGCAGCATGGCATGGAGGTGCTGTCTTATGGGACGTGTGGTAGCACAAGGAGTGCGTGTGCCACATGCAGCTGCCGTGCAAAGTGCCTCCCAGCTCCCAGAGCACGGGGCACAGGGGAGGGGAGTGCGTGGTGTGGGAGGAAAGGTTCTGTGAAAGTGGTGTGAGATGAAAGAAAAGGAGTTCCCAGGGTGAGAACGTTGTCCTGGAAGGGGAAAACTGATGGTGGGAGGGCAGGAAGCGAGCCGGCCCCACCGTGGGGAAGGGCTTGGGGTCTGCCGCAATGTGTTTGGTTTTGATTGTAAATGCTGCCCTTCCTGGGATGAGAGCAAAAGCACACATTCTGTTGCTTTGAGATGAGTTCCCGTGTGCTTGCTTGGCTTGCAGGCCCTCCTGCTGGTCCCTGCGTGGCTGCCCAGCAGCCACTGTCACCGAAGCTGCCCTTGGAGGGGTGGGTGCGTGCCTTGTGACAAACCTCAGCCATCCCACAGGGCTGCTATTGATTTCGTACCTTTTGACCTTGCTCTTTGGAAAATATTGTCAAGCTGCAGAGCTGTTGAACTAGACTTAATCCTCTGCAGGCTGGGTTTTACTCTATTCAAATGGGCTTACTCATTTTTTCCGTATTTCCATGTTTGGTTTTAATACCCGTGACAACTACGGACTGGGATTCCTAATCGTAGCACGGGTTTTTGGTTTAGGAACCAGTCTCCCCCATTATGTTGGATGGGACATCAACCCCTGAGCGTTTCCTTCATGTATGTGGTCACAGGAGCAAGGCTGCCTTTGCCAGAGTCCTTTTCCCTTCCTTCCCCTGCCATCAGTCCTCGGCCATAAGTGAGGCTGCAGGAACTTGGTGAGGTTGTGCCTTGTTGGTGAACCTTTGCTCCCGTTGGTTTTTCCTCCATGTTTCATCATATAAATAATAAATATATTATATATTATATAATTTTATTTATTTATTTTATAATTATATTTATATAAATATAATTATATTTATATACATATAAATGCTGAATCCTACGTGTGTATGAGGCAGTATGATTAGCTTTATTTGACTAATTAAGCTTGTTAACATAATCTGCTGTGTGCTAACTTGACGGAGGTATTAAAAAGAAGATATTTGTTAATGTGATAAATCTGGGTGGGGTGCAGCCTCTGAGGGAGGCACAAAGGAGGTGATGAGACATCAGACTCGCTGCCAAACCCAGGCCTGGAGAGGAGGAGGTTCCCAATTGGTTTCCATCGGATTCCAGTTAGCATGAATTTACAGTTTCCATTCAGCTTGATAGATAGCTTTGGCCACCTTGGTGTGCTTGGATTTATTTTCTGGGCAATGGAAAGTGATCAGCCCAGAATTGCAGAGGTTTCCCAGGCTGCCATGAGTGCATGCTGAGCTTCTTTCCAAGGTAAGAGCACAGTGGGCAGAAAGTAAAGCATCAGTGGTTCTGAAATACAGTGGCACTGAAGGGAAATCAAGAAGTTCAGGTCCCCTGTGGAATGGGTTCACTCTGTGGGAATGGGCTGCGATAGGCATGCAAATTCCACTGCAAACTGGAAAAATTCTTCACATTTCCCCACTTTCCTCAGAAACCACACTGAGCAGCAGGTATCAATAGCTCCTACTATTCAAACTTTGTTTGCATCGTTCTTTCCATGGAACATTGCCGTGAGAAGAAAGCAGCAGCAGATAGACGTGGTGAGTCGGGGAAAGCAATTTCCATGCTGCTGCTGGCTGGCCTCGCTCTTTCCATTGTGCTGCCCATGGGCAGGGGGATGTGGGCTTTGGAAAGCTGGTGTGATATGCGTTCAGAGGGCAGGCTGCCTGTGGGTTACACAGGTGAGCTGCTCAAGGGCAGTAGGTGCCGTGGCTCAGGGCCTCTCAACAGTGCTCATCTTCCCTTGTTTGCTTTGGGAGGGGTGCTGGCAGGAGGCTCAGCACAGGGTGGGCTCGCTGTGGCACCCACACTGGTTCCCCCATCTCTAGTTAGTGTGACTTGAGGGCTGGTGCAGGTGTGGTAGCAAGCAGCAATTCCTACCTAGGCATCAGCGTGCTTTTGTTAAGTCTGTTGTCTACACTGAGGTCCTGCGTTAAAATAAGATTAAAGAAGGGGACTGGAGGTGTCAGTTAGCCTGCCTCAATTAGCCCCTTTGGGCCCCAGGAGCTGCCTGCTTTCTAAGAGGGCTTTCTCTGATGGTGTTGACCCAGCAGCCCCCCACCTGCATCACTGCAGTTTGGTCACAGCATCCTCCTCCTCCTCCCCTCTGGTCCTGCAGCAGTCTTGGAGTTCCTGGGTAGGTAGGATGTGTGCAGCAGGACAGGGCAGGAGCAGCAGTGCCTGATGCTCAGTGCCATCAACACGGGGCTGCTCCCCTCTGCCTGGAGCCAGTCCTGCTGGGAGAAGCTGCTGTGTGACTTCGTGCCTTGTGGAGCCCCAGAGTGATGCTGCAAGGCGCCAAGTTGTTGGGTGTGGGACCGTGGAGATCAGCTTTATGAATCTCAGTGTTTGTGGAGCTGCTTGCTTTTTGTCTAACTCAGAGATGGTTTTTCCATCTTGGTGTATGAAATACTGGGGGTTTTGTTATTTTGCACAACCTTCATTGCAAGTGTCAAAGCTCCGGCAAGCCAGCATGCTGAGCTGGAGTGCTTTGGTGATGTCCTGGGTTGTAGCTCTGCAGGGGTCCAGAAGGATGGCAGCAGTGTGGGGGTGCAAGTGGCAGGATGTGGAAAGGCCCTAACAAGAGGTGTTCTTGTGCTTGTGAGCGAGTAAATACCCACCGCCTGTGCACCAACAGAGTGCGGGTTCATCTTGTGTCATTTCTGGTTCTGGGAAATGAGAATCCCTTGGATTGGGCAGTGGCAGCTCTTGGTTCATTGCTGTCCTGGCAAGGTACACAGGAGTCCGGCTGGTGGAGGGAGAGCTAAAACTGCCTGCAAACACTTCACAAGGATTACATCACAACCTGAGCCTGCAAAACACAGCCTGCCGTGGTGAGTTCCTCCTGAGCAGTTCGCATCCACCTGTGTGCTCCAGTGCCCAGACTGCAGAGCAGGATATTTCTGCAAGCGAAATTCCAACATCGCTTCTGCTCCTCGGGTGGGATGTGGGCGGCTGTGCTGCTGCTGTTCGTGGGGAAGGGGCCGTGTGTGGGTGGCAGAGCCACGGGCGCTGCATTAGGGCGCAGCACGGTCCTGCAGAGGGATGTCCAGCAGCTTTCCCTCACACGCCTGCAGCCCTCGTGGGCTTCACTCCACCTATAAAACATTTAGGATTTACATTTCACTTTAACACTTCCTCTTCCATCCCAGCTAATACGTTACACATTTAATTGCTCTTCCTTTGAATTTTCCAGCCCTCATTTGGTACCCTCGCAACATCGGTCTCTTGTTATCTCGCTGCTGCCCCTAATTGCTCCCACATGCCGCCTCGCAGACTCCATGGCGGGGGTCTCCAGGGGGGCGCACACGAGAGCTTGCTGCGCGTCCATCGGGAAACCGATCGGCGACTTTATCCACCGGCTCACCCCGATCTGGAAAAGGCGAAGGCTCCTCCCGGCCATGATTTACAAGCGACTTGCTTCCCAGCTCGCGGGGCCCTGCCCGATGCCGGGGGGCTCGGCGTTGCGTACGGAGCGGTGGGTGTCCCTGCGCGGTGCCACAGACCCGCGCCACGTCCCGTGCGGGGCGGTGCTGGCAGCTGGCGAGGCGCCCGGCAGCGCGGTGCGGGCAGGAGCGGGCGCTGCGAGGTGGGAGCCGGGCGGCTCGGCGGGACCTCCCCATCTGGGAGCCATCTGTGTTTCCCT
This sequence comes from Perdix hodgsoniae, assembly GCA_035772895.1. NCBI lineage: Eukaryota > Metazoa > Chordata > Aves > Galliformes > Phasianidae > Perdix > Perdix hodgsoniae. The sequence goes on along the minus strand of JAPSGF010000242.1, from coordinate 138,644 downwards.
GGAACCGGACAGGCGGCTCCAGGCAGTGAGAAATCGCAGATGTGAGGGACCTGACACATGTCCAGCTAATGAAAGGAGAAGGAAGGCTGGGCTCAGCTTGCGCTCCCAGATTAAGAGCGGTGGAGGAAGAGCCTTTTTATTTATATTGCAACAAAACGAGGTGTATTCAACAGCAGCTGGATTGCGCTAACCTCGCCACGTAGGGTAAGCCGGCTGCTTTGGAAGGAGCCTGGGGGGCTCGTGGTGCCGTGCTGGGGGGCTTGGGGTGCTGGGGAGGCTGTGTGGCACCCCGAGCCCGCGTGCTGGAGGCGGGAGAGGGAGAAACTTGCATGGGCGCAGGGATCCTGCAGCTGAAATAACATGGAGCCAGGGGAGAGCTGCGGGAGGGGGGTGGAAGGGGGGGGGGGGGGGGTTCACTCTGTGTTGCCGTGGAATGGTTTCAGTTTGATTTTTTTTTTTTCCCCCTTTTATTTTTCCTGAGCAGAGGGCTGGGATTGGTGCTTTCTGGGGAAATGCGGAGCCAGGGAGGTTTTTGTGTGCTTTAGCAAAATGCGTTTTTCTGCTGTGCCTCGTCTCGCTCTCGTTTGTGCATGCAAATACTGAAGCTGGGGGAAATCTGCAGAGGCAGATTTGTTCCGTCAGCCCCCAGCCCTCCTCACTTCCCTGCATTTTCGCCTTTCTCTGCATTGTGTCAGAATGCTCCTTTTTGTCTCTGCGCTCCTCGCGCAGCAGCCGATGCTCCCAGCATGTAAATCTGTGGATCGATGTGGCACAGGAGCACACCTCCCTGCCCTGACGCTTCCACTGCTGGGCTGCAGCTGCTGCATCTCAGCTCCTGCTTTACTCCATTGCAATTTGACATGCCTCCTCGTTCAAACCTGTCCTTTCCCCTTGATTTTGGGAAAGCTCAGCAGTTGCAGATTCTCCTGTGCAGCATCCGGCTGGGAGCGCGCTGCATTCCCACCCCAAGGTTTCCTTTCTCCTGGAGTTTGCAAAGGGCTGGGATATAGTTTTGTTGTTGGTTTTTGGTGTTTTGTTTGTTTGTTTGCTTTGTTTTTTTTTAAATATGATTCTGCCTGCTTGGCGTCCCCAAGAGAGCCAGCAGACAGCAGCTATGTGAGCTGGGTGCTTCACAGCACAGCAGCACAAAGGAGGAAATAGGAGCAGAAAAGCTCTGATAAGGCTGTGCGGTGCCCAGGGGCAGCACCGTGTGCTCTGGCCCTGCCAGTCTGGGGGTTTGCCTGGCATGTGAGCACACTGCTGGCTGCAGGAGCAGCTGCTCCAGGGACTCGGGAGCGGGCAGAAGTTTTGCTAGCATCAGGGCGGTGCAATCGGGCCATTGAGCAACCTAAAACCCCAGGTTCTTGCTCAAGTCCCAGGGAAAACTTTTCTTTTGTGGGTTCTGTAGAAGGAAAAAATGAAGAGAAGGATATGGGGGGGTGTGAGGAGCTGAGCATGGTGGTTGGGATGGAGATGGCTTGGAGCTTGGTGGCTGGTTATGGTACCTGTGTGGCATCTGTGAGTGCAGATGTTTTCAGAGCTGTGCTCTGGAGTGTGGTTTCAGTTTTATATGGAAATGGTGGTCTGACTTTGGGGACTTCTGAGGCTTCATCAGAACAGTTGTAGGTCCCCTGCCAGGTGCCCAGGGTTGCCTTGATCCTAACAGCCAGTAAACCCTGCAGCCCAGGGACCCTGGGTGGGAAGCCGGGTGAAGAGGACGAAACAGAGTCAGGCTGGGCAAAGAATGACCACAGGAGAGTGCAGTGAGCAGAGGGTCTGAAGGGTTGTGGAGGCAGGAGGGTTGCTAAAAGCAAGGAGAATAAATTTTTAATCTACGAAGTGTGTTATGCAGAGTCTGCACCAAGGAAAAGAGCAGAAACTCCGTCCGGTAGTGAAAAGGCCCCAGTGGTGCTGTTGTGTGGGGTCCTGAACCCCATGATCTCTGCAGGCTGCCCTGTCTGGGTGGGCAGGAGTTCATGCAGCTAACAGAGCCAAAGCCCCTTCGGGATGGGGCAGCCGGGGGCCTCTGCTGGTTTGACTCTAATTTTTCAGGGTTGGAGGAAAAAGAACCAAGATCTGTGTGTGTGTGTACAATGTTTATAGGATATCTGGGTAGCTGGATGGAGTCATTTGAGGACTTGTGTGTTTAAGAGGTTTAAGGCAGCATTGGCTGGTGTCTTACATCTGAACTTGAGCTGGTCGTAATCTGTTGCTGCTTGGGTTTGTTCCCCATAATAAAAGAGCTGACTTACCAGTACCGTGATGTTGCAAGCTTCCCTTTATGGCACCGAGTCCTTCTGTGCCGGGCTGCTGTTAGCAGCTCGCTGTGAGATGGGCTCAGATGCAGCGTGGTCCCTGGGGCAGCAGCACTGCAGCTTTCCAGGAGCCCTGAAACTTTTGTGCAGTGGAGCCTTAATTCAGGTGGCATCCTGGGAACAGCTGGAGATGGGAGCAGCGCAGACCTTGGTTTGGGTGCAGGAGGTGCTGCTCTCATTGCTGCGGTGCAGGATGGGGACTTGAGCTCAGCCCCTGAGCCCGATGTGACTTTCTGTCACCAGACTTTGGCCTTCCCAGTGTGTCGGCCACAGACATGCATGAGGACAGTGGCAATTTCAGAGGTCTCAGGGCATTTTAAAGCATAATATCGTGGCTTTGGCTTTGTTCAGCGGCATTTTATGACGGAGCTGAAGGATTGTGGATGAGCTCCCTGTGCTCACTGCTGGCGAGGAGCGAGCCTCCCTTGCAGCACCCGCAGCCATCCCTTCCAAAGGACCCGGAAAACCAAACCAACGCTGCCGTTATCGGTCCAGCCCCGCGCTGAGCTCTCCCCAGCTGGGCAGGACGAGGTGTGCAGCGCTGGCTGCAGGCTGGCAGCCCGACCTGTTGCTGCACGCCGTGTGTGCGGGGCGGAACAGATGTGCGGTGCCGCGTGCCGGCCGCGCTGCAGCACCAGGTGCAGCCATTGTTCCCATCGGGGCCATTCACTGCTCTCGGCGGCTGCGCCCCGCGCGCTCCCGCATTGTTTCCCATGGAAATTAGCATTAAAAACCCATCCGAAACCCCCATGTCCCTCAACTGCAGGTGACTGTTATTGGCCCCAGCTGCCACCCTCGTGCTTGATTACTTCCATATGGGGCTGTGGCAAGAAGTAGGATCCACTCATTGATTTTTTTTTCCTTTTTTTTTTTATCCCCCCCTACCCCACACGCACACTTCAGCACTCCCAAAGAACAATGCCCTGAAATCTATTAAGCCCCCAATGGGCTCTGCATCCCAGCCACCACCACGATGACCATTTTACAAGCAGAGCTAATTACGCCCTCTCCTGCCTCCTTCCTTTCCTCGCCCCCACCCCATAAATGTAAAATAGCCAGAGGGCAGTTGGCAGTAAATTAAATCTTTGCAGTGTCCTGAGAGGAGGTTGCTTGCTCGCAGGAAGGAGTCTGCTGCTCTTTGGATGCTTGTTGAGGTTTTTATTGTTAATCCAAAAATTCGGAAAGTAGTCTTTCTGACACACTGCTGTGCCACTGCTGTTAAGAGGACAAGCAGACCAGGATGGGTTGTGGGGAGAGGGGGGGGAAGAACACAAAAAAGGAACAGGTTGGTGGTTAATTCATTTCTGGAGAGGAGCTGGAGGAAAACTGTGCAAATAGAGGTTGCAGAGTGCTGGGAGCTGGGTGGCCTTGTCCCAGCCTGGTTCATAAGAGGGCAGCAGGCTGCAGCCAAACCCCAACTCTCTCCTGGGTTTGTCACCAGCAGAGCAGCACAGAGCACTGTGGGGCTGTGTCTCTCACTGTCATCTTGCAGTTCAGGGACAGATCTGCTCCTGTGGAGCAACTGCTGCAACGGGCAGGGTGGGAGCTCATCCCAAGAAGCAGCCCATGAGCCCTGAGCTGCCATGGGACAGGTAGGGGTGGGTGAGCACAGCGGGATCTGTGGTGTTGGAGCCATCAGGTACAGCATCCCTCATGCTCTCCTGCCCTAATGACACGGGTGGCCCAGTCTGGTGACTCTGGAGGGAGGCTGGGCTGTGCACTTGTGTGGAGTGCTCATGGGTTTCCCATAGGATGCACTTCTGGCCTCCCACGAGTTTGCAGAGCTGCAATGGATGGGGTTTGTGCTGGGGGCTGCTGGCCCAGCAGCTCATTGAAGTGATGATGTACTCCCATAGATTTGTGCCCAGCAGGAGTGTGTCCCAGCCTTGGTTCTGAAAAGACCCTGGATGCTGAGAGCTGTGAATCGTCCAAATTGGAGCAAAAAGGAGGTCCTGTTTTACTTCTCCACTTTTTCTTTCCTCCAGATTACACCAGTCCTTAGAAGTGGCAGAACTCTGTTGGGATGCTCGTGTCTCCAGACTCGGGTTTTTTTCTGTTTGAGAGAAGGGAAAGCTCATTTCCTTCATCTGCTCGCTGGAAGATGTGCTAAGAACAGAGGAATCCTTTTAGTTCTGCTAACCCAGCAATGTGGGGCAAGGTTGTAGGTTGGGCACTTCTGTAGCTCCTGCCTGCAGGTGAGTGCCAGGCCAAGGGCTTGGCAGGACAGCTGGAGCAGGACAGCAACCTCATGCGGTATGCTGAGCAATTCTCCTCAGACTTGTTTTAAACCCTTCAAAGTCAAATCTCAAACTTCGGGGGTTTCTTCTCCCTAATTAAATTAGCAGGCCATATGGTGTTTACTGTGAGCGCCTGCAATATGGAAGGAGCTGCCTCCTGGATCACTTTCTTTTTCAGAAGCTGCTGCTTTACCTGATGTCGCTGCTCTGAAATGTTCTTTTCAGCAGCAGGCAGGAGGGGTCACTTCAGCCCTCTGCACTGTCAGTGTCACCTCTGGAGCAGGGGTTGAGCTGAGCCGGGACCTTCCTTGCTCCTGCAGACCCCTTTGTGTTCTCCCCATGTCCGTGCTGCTCATGGCAGTGCGCAGGACGTAGCTGGGTTTTGTGCATCTTCCCTTGCAGGTGACAATTGCTTGAATGATCTTGGAGCTGAAGAGCGTGGAAAGCAACTCAAGGTTAGGGGGAGGCTGATGCTGCTCTAGCAAGGATTACAGCTACTTACTGAGGCTACCGCTGCTGTCTCAGAAATAAATAAAATTGGAAGTTTTGGAGTTCTGCTCTTTGTTAATGGGATATTTAAAAGTGGTTACTTTGCTTGCGATGCTTTTATTCGTGAAAACTGGAGGAGGAAATAAAGACTGGGAGGAAGTCAGTCTGCTGCTGTTAGTCTGTTATTGGACCTTTGTGTTTAGGTGAGGAGCAGAGCAGGGTAGGAGTCTCCAAACCTCCAGGGTTAGAGAAGGAATGAAATCTCAGAGCTTGCTGCTTGTGTTCAGCTGCTCCAGCTCCATTAGTAGGGATTAGTAGGTAAGCATCATTACTGTGTGCAAGTGGACTTTGCCATGAGCGCATCCTGCAGTGCTGGATGTTAACCTTTCTCTGCAGTCTTACTGCTGGATCGCTCCTGCAGGGCTTGTTGTTAGCTGGGGCTGGGTTACCCTTCAGCTTCAGCCGTGCTTGGTTCATTCCAGGGTACCTGAGCCCCCCAAACAGACCCATGTGTGCCTGCTGAGAGCTGCCATGTTAGCATATCCCTGCAACGTGTGCTCCAAGGGTGCTTCTTTGCAGAAGAGCCTCTCTAAAGATAGCATCTCCAAGTTCTGTGTTGTCAACCAGGGACACTTGATCTAAAAAACAACATTTGATACACAGACAAGGTTTGCAAGTGCCATCTGGATGCTGGGAGCTGAGCTAGGTTGTCTCTGTTCTGCATAAACTCACAGGAGGGAGAAAAAAAAAGAAGTCTGTGCAGGCAGATGGATTCCTCAAATCACCTGAGCAGGGCAGTTTGTTCCCTGTGCCCTCAGTGACACCACACGCTGCTGTGAGCCCCTCCTGCTGCTGTGTGTCCCTGGGTGCTGGCGTGGTCCTGGAGCTCAGTGGTGTTCCGCCAGTTGCAGAGAGAAACCCAGCAACAGTCTGAATCGTTTTGGTGATGCTGTGGTCTGTTTTGGAGATAATCTGGATTATTTGGAAATAATCTGTTCTCCCGGTGCAAGGCAGAACCTGGCAATGATGAGGCCCTGCAGAAGTGGCTGTATTTTTCAGGAGTGAGCATGCAGGGCACACGGATATCCTTGGCTTGGGCTCTGCATGCTCAGAACTCCACCAGCACTGAGCACTGCAGCAGGAGCCCAGAGAACAGCAAGCACAGCCCAATACGCCCTGCATCCCAAGGCCCAGCTCAGCTCATGTGGGTTATAAAGCATGTCTTACTTCAGGGCCTGTTTCTTGACTTTCCAGATATCCTCTCCGATGCGAATCTCATTTGCCTAATGGGCTGGTGAGTGTAATTGGGAGGCAGGTGCAGTTACACGTGGTGAGAAGTCTCACCTGTGCCCAGGCACAGATGGGGCTCTGCCTGCTGTATGGTTAGAGGACATTTATAGGCACTGTATCACAGCCTTCCCCGTGACTGTAGAAGGAAGGAAAACAGCAGTTTAAAATAAACGTGGGGATTTGCTGGAGGGTTTTTTTGCTTGTTGGTTTGTGAGGTGAAGCTGCTCAGTCCCAGCGTGCAGTGCTGGTGGCCGTGCTTCTCATTTAACCAGCAGCACTGCGATGCAGGGAGTCCAGGTCTGCTCAGTGCTGGCTGTTGTCTGGGTTGGTTTGTGATGATGGGAAGCAGGTCACTGAGCAGCAGGGCTAGGGAGAGGGAGAAAGGGAAGAGGGGTGCAATCCTAAACCGTGGTTTTGAAGCTCCTAACTTAAGCTGTCCTCTTGTACACCTTTAATAATAAGACTGAGAATCCTCAAATCTTTGCTTACTGGATGACTTTAAGTTTGTGATGGGTTGGAATCTATTTTCTTTGTTTGAAATGAGAATTTTTCCTCCTCTGACCCCTTTCAGGCTGTTCCCCTTTACCTTCTGTTGGATTCACTTCCCAGGTGCTCCGTGCTGACCCTGCCATATGTGGGGTGTACGTTTCTGTAGGTGTCTGTACGTGCCTCTTTGTTCAGGCAGAGGAGAACAGGGCTGAGAACTCCCTGGCTTACGGAAGAGGCGCATATGGAAAGCACGGTGATGGAAAATTGTGCTGTTGTGAAGGTGCCATCTGATCTCAGGGATGCTTCGGTAAAACGTGAGGCTGGGGAGGGGTGTTCCTCCTGATCAGGACTCCTGTTTGCCTCTTGCCCTTCCCTCACCGTTTCTGGGCTCTGAAGAACACAGACCCCGCAGCCCTGCCCTTCGCAGCCCCCTGCAGTGTGGGGCTGGGGCTGCAGGGGGTCCTGGATACCCCTCCTTCTTCAGTCTGCGCTTGGAAGGGCGGCTGTGAACCTCCAGCTTTGATCTCTGAAGCCCTGCTGGCCGTGAGCGAGGTCTCTGTGGCAAATCGGAGGGGCCTTCCCTAGCAGTTTACAACCAGGAGCAGCGGGCTGGGCGCGGGGATTTCCTACGCGGGCACAGCACCCCGAGCAGCTTGTGTTGTGCTGACACGTGGGCCGGCTGCCGCTTTGCTCCATCCCTTGCCATGGGGGCACGCATCGTGGTGCTTTGGCCCTGATCTGGTTCACACGAAGCAGCACGTCTGCAGGTGTTGGAGGTTAAGGCACACCAAGAAGAGGCGCTCCTCCAAGGGAACTCCCCGTGTGGCTGCTGCTCTGCTGGTGAGGACGGGGCTGGTGAGCAGCCCGTAAGGCAGCAGGGCTGCACTGACCTAGAAACAGCAGCTTTGTCAACATCTGCTGCATTCTGGGCAGAACTGGCTGGTGGAAAATCACCTCCTCTTCCACAGCTTGATTTATTTTTTTTTTCCTTTCAAACCAAGAGTTGGAGAACTGAACACCGGACGGGGCAGAGGAGGGGTCGGCAGCCTGGGGGCTCAGGACAGACCGGTTGGGGTTTATTTCTGCTGCCGGCAACGGACTGCTGTGCAGAGGCTGCAGGGCTGAGCACAAAGCTGCCTGTGGGACACAGGGGCTGTGGGTGCTCAGCAGCAGCATCTCATCGTTCTCTGCTCCGAAGCCCCTTTAAATCAGTGGGTTCACTTCTGTTGACCGTTAGGAGCTGCGGAGAGCCCCTCACAGCTAATTAGCAACAAGAGGATGCCAATTAAACGCAGCTCCTTGGGCTGTGCTGGCATTTTCCCATGGCAGAGGAGGGCACCGAGATGGGGCTGGGCTGATGTGTTCCATCTGGAGGGCAGGAGCTGAGGAGCAGGCCAGGCTGTGTGTAAAGAGGAGTTTTAAAGCTTCTGTGAAAGTAGAAAACACTTCCAGAAGGTTTTTTTTGCCTTTTGTGTCAGCATTTCAGGTATGGAAGTCGCACCTTTATCTGCCTTGCAGCAGGAAGAAAAGAAAGACCCCCACTCCCAAAATTGCGGTGCTGAGTTGTTCTATGTAACATATGGGATTTTTCATAACAGGGTTTTTCTGCCTTAAACCTTAGCAGATCGTAGCAGAACTTTGTTTTTAAACCCTGCTTTGAAGGCAGTCTGGTCCATTCAGAGAGCTCTTTTCCCCGGCTGGGCTCCTAGCAGCACTGCAGGATGCGTGCACACAGTGCTGTTGTCACCCTGTCCCACAGGCTGCTGCTTTTCCAGAGGGGACTCCTGCTGAAAGCAGCAGCTGTGGAATAGGTTCTGAAAGCAGACCTCTGCACGGAGGCGTTTCGGGTCGTTTCAGTGGGTCGGGTGCTGGGTGAGGGTGAGAGGAGGGGAACCACTGCAGAGCCCAAAATGGGCTGCGGGTGGGAGCACTGATGGGGTGTTATGGAGAGCACCGAAGGGCAAAGCAGATAGCGATCTGCAGCCTGCCGTCAGGAATCAATTATTAATCTTATTTCCCTTATTAACTGCTTTCTGGACTGGTTGCAAATGATAACATACTTTGCTCTTTCAAGTTCCTCTATCTGAGCGCTGCGCCGAATTGCGATTTAAAGCGAAGCAGCTGTGTGTGGGAGAGGAGGAGATGGCAGAGGAGATGCACGCGTTTATTTTTGATGTACGAAGCTCCGGTCCCAGGCTCAGCAGCTCGCAGTGCCGTGGGGCTCTGCAGGAGGTGCCGTCCTTCCCTCCCACTGCAGCCTGCGGGTCACAGCGTGGCTGTGCCATACACCCAGCAGCAGGGGTTGAAGGCTGACTTCAGAGCTCTCTGTCACCCCCTAAGGAGGGCTCAGTACCCCAGCCCCGTGTTTCCTTGGGCTGCTGCCGGCTGCCCCATCCCAGAGCCTTCCTGCCTTCCTCCTCCATCGCTTCCTGATGCGACGGTGCCGCACCGAGGTACGCTGGTGGGTCCTTCCTTGGTTTAGTTCTGAGGGTTGGGAACTGCCTGGAAGCGGGGCTGGAGCAGCAGCGAGCTGCTGGAAGCCGCGTGCAGGCAGCCCCGTGCATCCTTGGAGTTGCAGAGGTGCTCTGCAGATGGCTGAGAGCTGGCGAGGGGAGGGAATGGCGACCTCGGAGCGGAGGAAAGATGTTAATAAAATTTAAATGTAATTCTTCCCATTTCTCGGTGCCTAAATGTGAAAAATATTAGCTTGGTGGAGACTGGAAACAGATGGTGAGCAGTTGGAGCAGATAAGCATGTTATTCAAAATAAACATTCAGCAAAGCTGGGAGGTGGCGAGCCATATTTCACTTCACCCTATTTACTCGAGCAGGTCAGGTTACACGGGTGCTGCTTCTCTTTGCATGCAGATTGCCTGTCGGGAGCTGCAGAGCCAGCTGCAGCACGGTGTGAGCGTGGTGCCTGGAGCAGGACTGAGCTCTGGGGCCTTTTCTCCAGGGTAACGTATGGGGTTGTGTGGAAGCAGCTCTCCTAGGCCGTGGATGGGCTCCCGCTGGCCCGTGGCACTGGAGTCCTTCGCTTTGCTCTTTCAGATGGTCTCTTTTGGCACCCGGACGGGCTTTGCTTTATCCTAAAGCTGTGATTTGGTTCCCATTTCAGTGGGGTCGCTGAGCCTCTGCTGCTGGGAAGGCTTTGGATGAGCTGCTGGTGGTTGTGTTGTATATGAGGTTCAGGTCAGAGGAAGCAGCGGTGCCTGCAGAGCGTGGTTTGTGTCCTGGCACTGCTGGGCACCCTGGGGTGGCCACGTCCTGCGCTGTGATCTGTGCCCAGCAGCCCATGCTGCAGTGAGAGCTTGGGGCTCTGAGCCTCGAGGAGAGGCTGCTTCAGTTGAGGCGCCTCTTGTGTGTTCTGTGACACATTTGTGTACGCTTTCGCCTGTACTACATGGAAGTTGAAGGCGCTTGCTCCAATTAAACCTCTTCTCTCTGTCTGAAACCGTCATCTACTTTTACTCTTCTGATTCTGAACTGTTGTTCAAAAGGCACCGACTGGCTGAACTCACAGAGCTCACCTCTAACCTTGAGTGGCCAAAGCCTTGGCGATCCAGTCTTGTGCCACTGCTGTCTCCACCCTGCCACCTGCAAAAGCAAAAAGCAGAGCCTGATGTGTGCGTCGCAGCCAGCTGTGCAGCGCCGTGCCCTGCTCAGCATGCTTTTCCCTCGCTCCTTCCAACGTGTTCCCTGTTTTGACTTCTCAGAAAGCTGCAGCCTGCTGAGCTGGAGTGCCTGAGCCCAGCGAACGGGGCTCTGTGCAGCTGTTGTCAGCCCTGGTGCAGCAGGTTCCTCCTTCATCCTGAACCCCTAGCCAAGGGCATCCCACACCTGCGTCAACAGCACCTGGGTCTGCCCCCATCCGTGCTGCGTGTCCTCAGCCACAGGCTCAGATCTGCTTCCCATCAAGGAGCAGGAAAGGTTTTGCCGTCTGCAGCTGACAGCAGGGCTTAACAGCCTACAGATACTGCCTGTGCTTCTGTGTAGGGCTTGTGGTATGGTGTTAAGTTGTGCACATATAAATATTATCACAGAAATGTGTGTGAAGCATCCGCATGCTGTGTGCTGTATCAGTGCTGTTGCTCTCTCCCTGTGCTCTTTGCTCCCTGCAGGCTCGTGGCTCAGCATCGCAGCCAGCTCAGGGCTTTGGCTTCGTGTGGATCTGCACAGTAAAAATGCACTGGGGAGAGGTGTGGGGCAGAGCTGCCTACAGCCCTTGCCTGGCTGTGCAGGGAGGCAGTGCCCTGTTCTCACCTTGCAGTATTTTTCTTCCTTTTTGTTACTTGGTTCTCTGATTACCAAAGGCGTTTTAGTGGTATTAATGTCGGTTCCAGAGGGGTTGAGATGTTCCCTGAGTTGTGGCTCTTTTCACCCGTGCCTTTTCCTTGAATCCACAAGCAAGGAGCGATTACTAAAGCAGCTTCTATATACAGTTTACAGCACGAGCAAATGTTAGCCATTCTTCTGAGGTTACCTATCATAGCAACACTCTGTGCACTAAACACAGTAGTCAGAAGGCTTCTGTAAGGGGAATCTCTGAGTGTGGTCTGTTGGGCCAGGTGCCCTCCCCACGTGGGGCACACTGCACAGGCTGTGCCATAGCTGTCCCACTCCAGGCAGGAGCTCTGCAGCATCTGAAAGCCGTGACTCCAAGCGCTGCAGAATCTGCCCCGTCAGCTTCCTGAGGATGTGGCATTCCTGCACGGAGCTGGGATTAGAGCGGTGTCTCCGTGCTCAGGTTTCTCTCTGCTCCTGGTGAATCGTCCTCCTGTCTGGTGTCCCAATGCTCCCATGTCAGAAGGAGCCCTCCCATGGGACCGCAGTGCTGCAGCCCCCCCCGTGGTTCAAATTGCTGTTCCTGGGTGCGAAGTCACTGCTTCATCACCAGGTTGGGTCAGTTGGCAGCAATGGTGAAAGCATTGTGCCATAAACGTGCTCAGTCCGTGTGCTGCAGGTGCTGCTGGAAAAACAGGCGCAACGTTTGTAAGCATTTTGAGAAGAGCTGCATGGGAGCACTCAGCACCTGGGCTGGAACAAGAAAACCCATCGGTGTCCCAGGGCAGGCAGGTGTCCTGCTTGACGCCTGGGGCATTCAGCCATCAGCAAGGATGGCCCTTGGTGCAACGTGAGCCAGGGAGCTGAGCTGGTGTTCAGCTCTCAGCCATGATTCCAGCTGTGCTGGGACCTGCAGCATCTTCGGTGCCTCTGGAGGCAGCACTGCTGTGTTGCCATTGGTGAGCCGGTAAATATTTCTAAATAGTGAAATGTGCAAGGAGGAGGTGGGGGAAGGCAGTGTCTCCATGGGACAAAGGCTGTCTGGTTTTTAGTCCCAGTCAGCCAGGAGCTGGCTCACGTCCTCGCTCACAGCCTGTTTTGCAGGCATGGTTCTCATGAAATGGATGTGGTGAGGCTAAAACTGAGTTTTAGAAGGATGGGTTTTATCTGCGTTTTAGGGGCCTCAGGCCTTTAGCAGGAAGCTTTACTTTATCAGCCCTGCCTGGTCCCTGTTGTCTGTTGGAGCACATCTGTAGGTGAGGTGCTGGCTCCTCCAGACTTGGCTTTCATAGAACTGTAGAATGGCTTGAGGTAGAAGGGATCTTTAATCCCATCCCCTTGCAGTGAACAGAGACACCCACAGCTCCATCAGGTGCTCAGAGCCTGGTCCAGCCTGACCTCGGTGTCACCAGGGACGGGGCACCCACCACCTCCCAGGGCACCCCGTCCCAGTGCCTCACCACCCTCACTGTGGGTAACTTCTTTCTCATTTGGTAGCACAGTGCTAGCTGGTTGTATTCTAGGGAATCAAATCTGTGGCTCTTTCTCCCCCTCTGCAGTTTAACCAGGTTAATCCTGCTTTCTTTGCTGGTGCTTCCATGCTGTGTGTGGCGTGCCTTAGGAATGCTTTAGGAGAACAGATTAAAAAAACCTGTAAGATTTGTTTCAGGCTCAGTTTCTGTTGAAGTTGGACCTGTGGCCATGTTCTGGTGTCCAAAGCTTGTGGCTGGGGGCTGAGGGCAAGGGGGGTACCAGGGTTTTGCACCAAGCCAGGGCAGCTCCTGTGCACAAAGCAGTGCTGCTCCTTCAGCTGTTACTGCTGTGAGTGCTGTGGCTGTGCAGCAGTGCGCCAGTGAAACGTGGCGTGAAAGCATGGCCAGGTGTGTGTCAGTACTGTTCAGCAGGGTTATATTAGTATTGTTATTTTGTTATAGTTCTGCTGCTTGTGCTCAGCAGGGAAATCGCTGTGAGGACTGTTGGTAACGTGTCCATGTTCTCTTTGCACAGTTGCTGGTGAGAAGAGGGTGCCAGTGATGCCCGGCTCGCCCGTGGAAGTGAAGATACAGACCAGGTCCTCTCCTCCCAATATGCCACCACTGCCCCCCGTCAACCCTGGTGGCCCTCGGCCCGTCTCCTTCACCCCAGCTGCACGTAAGATCCCAGTAAATCATTTTGCCAAGGGACTGACCCAGTGAGGAGGAGCTTTGCTTGTGCCAGCATCTGGCAGGGCTCCCTGTTTGCCAGGCTGCTGGCCAGCACAGAGCTGCACAGCTGGGAGCTGGACTTTCCTTCTACTTATGTAGGGCATACCATGGGGTCTGTAGTACGACCCCTGCTTGTCCACTCCTGCTTGTCCCAGTGTTGTCACAGTCTCTCCAAGTCCCTCTCCATGCAGGTGCAGATGTGATTTCTGCAGTAACCTCCTTAAGAAATGGAAGGCTTTTATCAGGTTGGCTTCAAAGAAGCCAGGAGCTGAGCTTTGTGCTGTATCTGGCAGAGTTAATTCCCACTCTGCTGTATCTCAGTTTGCAGACAGCATTTCTGCAGCTGAGATTAGAAAGTTTTCCTCTTTTAATTTCACAGCCTCAGAAATTTCTCACTGTCTGTGCAAGTTCTCTGTTCTCCATCTTTGCTCCATAACCTCTTCCATAAGCTGCAGGGCGCTGCTCAGAGGCAGCTCACCAGGTGGGATGGGTGTTCAGCCCCACCTCACAGGAAGAACACAGGCTCAAGCTTTTTCCTTTTAGAAAACATTTAAGCCATCATCTTAAAATCTCATCATCTAAGAACATTATTCCAGAGCGCAGCTGTTTTACTTCACTTTCAAGCATGGAATTACCTTACCCCACTCACGGCACACAGGCATTTCATTCTCTCCTCACCTTTACTGAGGTTCCCTGGCTGTGTGTATTGCTCTGCTACCCACAGCAGTGTCTGGGGCATCTCCATTTCATCTTGGCAGGGGATTTCACGGCGTTACCATTCAGCCTCTTTCAGGACACCAGCTAATGCACTGAGAGATGCTGGCAGCAGTGCTAATCACTGGGTTATCCCGCCAGACACGTTGTCCCTGGCTTTATACACGGAGGGTTTTTTAATGGCTCTCCTTTTGCTAAGGCAGAAAAAGACCATTAGCAAAGTGATAGAAATTAATTTTTCCAATAAGGCTGCTTGGCACACTGTTAAGGGCCAAGTCACCTGAGTCTGCTGGGGCCTGATGACTTCACTGCCTCTTTTCAGTAGAGTGAGCTCTACGGGCTGTGATGAAGTTTACTCATGCTTTTCACTTCTTGGCTGTGCACTGAGGCAATGGTCAGAGGCACCCTTTGCATGCCCTGCTCTGTGAAGGGATGTAAAGACAAGGAGAGACAGTTTGGTACCTACTGCAGAATTTAGTGGTGTAGCCCTCGAGGATGACTTTCATACTCCTGTATTCCTCTGCAGCCCCTGCTCCTTCCTGCCCACACACAGCAACCTGCACTCTCCTTCCCTTGCTAAGAGCAAGAGGAAAGAAACAGGGAACGGGGCAGAGCTGCTTGGCTGCAGCCTCTGGAGAGTGCAAGGCTGTGCATTACTGCTCTGCTTGGGGTGGCTTTACCCCTCTTTATTACATGTTTACTGCAGAATCGTTGCGAGTGCTTGCCATTGCCTTTCAAGTGAGCTCAATATTTGCTGCTATGGCAGCTGCTGCTGATCTCTGCCAGTCATCTGTTTCTTTCCTGGCCTGGGGAAGTGTGGCCAGGAGTTTCTCTGGTTGCCCTGACCCAGAACAGAAGCACCAGCCTGTTTTGCCTTCACAGCTCTGTCCTCAGCCTTTACTTTCATTTCATCATTGCTCTCTGCACAAAGGAGCGTGTCTTTGTTATGCCTCAGAAAAGCCTTCTGCCCTGGTTGGTCTCTTCACCCTTATCTTTCCTTTGGATCTCAACTGACTGCATTTCCTCTTTCCGTGCTCACCCCACAGCTCCAGGTGTGTGGAGCCTTGCTGTGCCCCGGGGTGGTTTAACTGCTCCCGTGCCTCTGTACTTTTCTCTGAAAAACCTTCCCAGGTGTGATTCATTGGAAGACCCAAGGAGCAATCCTGGGGAAGCTGCAGTGGGAATGTTGGCATTTTTGGCAGGCTGCGTTCCTTTGAGGCCAGCACACGCCTTCCCATGCCTGTGGCAGCTCTGCAACTCCCCCCTCCCACCATGGGCTGGCTGCCCTCAGCTTAGGCTGCCCATGGACTCTGGCACCTGCAGGAATGGGCACCCACAGCTCTGGGCAGCATTGCCAGCACCACACCCCTCTGGGTAACGAGTTTTTTTCCTACCATCTGACCTAAATCTCCCTGCTTTTAGTTTAAAGCCATTCCCCGTTATCCTGTCACTATTTGCCTATGTAGAAAGTTGCTCCCTTCCTTTTTATGACCTCCCTTCAGGTACAGGAAGGCCACCATGAGGTCTACCTGGGGCCAAGTCTTTTCCAGGCCAGCAGCCCTGGCTCCCTCAGCCTGTCTCCATAGGAGAGGTGCACTGTTCAGCTCCGGGCTTTTAAGGCCAGCCCTGTGCATCAGCCACAGCTGTATTTACCGTGGTGTATTTTTCACCTCTAACATTCTGGGTTTATCTGAAGTTTGGGCCCCCCATGCACAGCTGCTTTCAGCATTTCCCAGACACGATCTTAGATTGCACAACAGCACTGAGGGGATGTCAACAATTTATTCTAATCCCATGCGGACTTCCCGAGCTGCAGTCAGTTTCATCACACATTCTGCTTAAAGGAGACACGGTCACAGATGGGACTGGTTTGGACAAACAGCCATTTCTGCCAAGCTCCCTTCAGCTCCATGGGGAGTACAGTCACACGCTGCAGGCGGGACGCAGCCCTCGGAGCCGTGCCCATCTCACGCCATAACATTTTTGTCTCCATTCTGCAGTGCCCAATGGGATGAACCATTCCCCCCCGACGCTCAATGGGGCACCATCCCCACCCCAGCGCTTTGGCAACGGCCCGGCCTCCTCCTCCTCTTCCTCCCTGACCAACCAGCAGCTCCCGGCCACGTGTGGCGCACGGCAGCTCAGCAAGCTGAAACGTTTCCTCACCACCCTGCAGCAGTTCGGCAATGACATCTCTCCAGAGATCGGGGAGAAGGTGCGGACCCTGGTCCTGGCCCTGGTGGTAAGCTGCTCCCCGGGAAGCCCAGGGGACATTTCTCTTTGCAAAAGCGTTGTAGTGATGGGATCCCAGCAGCCAACACGTGCCCCCATTGCACAATATCACGGGCCTTTGCAGGCAGAGCTGTTGGCTAAGCACAGCTTGTATTGTTTGTGCTTTCTGGTAAACTTGCTGGCTTTTTATTTTTTATTTTTTTTCTTCAGTGGATTTCAAAAGCAATCTGTTCCATTGCACTGACATGAGCCCAGGTGCAGCTGAGCTTATGGAAACCCAGAGGGCTTGGGACTACTCTTTGTTGTAGAAGCTGCTTGCCTGGTGTTCTTTGCCTTCCTAACTAGAAGCCATGAGCAGTGCTGTGCTTCCTGGTCTGCTCCTGTAAATGCAGCTCCCAACAGCTCCCAGGAGCCTGTGCTTTTCTGCCAGGGAAGTGTTCTCTTCTTTGCACCCCTAAGCCCGGAGAGGAAGGGATGTGTGATTTCTGGTGAGGTGATGGTGCTTCCATGCCCGAGCACCTCTGCAAATACAGACCAGTAGCTTTGGGTGCTGTTTTGGAAGGAGCATCTTGCAGCAAGCTGGTGGGCCTTGCATGCTGGTCCACCATCCTGTTTGCTGCAGGTGCTGCATGCACAACTTGCTGGGGGGAGAGAGGATGATGCTGAACTGTGGGGGTGCTCTCTGTGCCTGCTGCTTTCTGAAGGAAGTCCATTTCTAAGTCTTGAATATGCAGAGGGTGTCTGTGTGCTTCCAGCACCTCATTTGTGACACGCAGTGCTGACCACAGGGGGCATTTAGTGGGCTTTCTGCCTCCTGCACAGTGCAGTGCAGCCCCACTAGCTCTGCTGAGGCCTGGGGAAGATAGAAAGCCTGGCACTGCAGCAGGAGGTGTCAGTGCTTCGCCTGCATCTGCAAGAAGTGCATGGCTGGGCAAACTGTCACTAAGCTGCATTCATTTTTATGGCAGTCTGATGGTGCAGTAGCAGGAAGGGGATTGGTAAATGACACTTTTTACATCTTCTGTGCTTGGGCTTGCAAGAGTTAGGTTTGCTGGTCGTGGTACACACAGTGCACACACGACTTCCTGCCCCTCTGCATCTAAGGAGAGCAGAAAGCATCCTTCAGAAAAGAAATGAACAGGCCTTGCAGGATTGGATCCAGTACTTGCAGTGGTACAAGTTGACTGGTAGGAATGCTGCAGAGCCCTGTGCGTGCCCAGCCAAGGTTCTGGAGCACAGCCTTGTGCCACCTGCCCGGCTGCCACCTGGTGCGTGGCCCAGCACGGCTCTGAGCTGATCTGTGCTTCTTGGCAGCCTTGCTTAGAAGCTGCAAATGCAGCTGGGCTGTGGGCAGCCTGAAGTACTGCTGCTCCCCAGGTTGGCATGGGCAGAGCATACACAAGTCTGTTTGCAGCTTCGGGGTTCTTCACAGCAGGCACTGAGTGCTGCTGCCGAAGCAGGCGGGCACTTGTCTGTATTTCCACGAGTGTGAGGCAGCACATTAGTTTACCCACCAGCAAAGGGAATTACAAACTGTTCAAGTTCCTCTGCTCGTTGCTGTCCCCCCTGATGGCAGTTATTGCTGCAGGGATGAACTTTATGCGTGCAGCTTGTTCCAGGTAGCACCCAACCTGGGAACATCAGTGTAGGAGCAGCAGGCTGCTGATGACCTTGGGGATGGTGGATAAGTTGGGTGAGCTGAGCTGGAAGGGAGGGAAGAAGCAGCTGGAGCTGCTGTCCGTCCCCGGCCTGCCCTGGGCCACCTGGCTGGGCTGCAGGAGGTGACAGCTGGGCTTGCTGCCCCTCACTCTGGTGCTGGCAGTGCCCACAGCCCCCCATGCCTGGTGCAGTTGTTCTGCTCCGTTGGCCTGAGTCTGTTTGGCTGTGTGAGGCAGGATCTGATGTGAGCATTGTCAGTCCTGTTGTGGCAGATGCAGTCTCCTTACTAGTTCTGTTTGTTTTGAGCTGTTTTCCAAGCATCTAAAAATAAGAACAAACGGTCATTTCATTTCTTAATTCTTTTCTCAGAACTCAACTGTGACGATTGAGGAATTTCACTGCAAGCTGCAAGAGGCGACAAACTTCCCCCTGCGGCCGTTTGTGATCCCCTTCCTGAAGGTGACAGGAGCTGGTGGGGCTGGCTGACAGTGCTGTGCAGGGCTGTGCTGCTTGGCAGCGTGTCCCTGCTGGAGAAGCTCTCATAACAAGCACCAGAACCATTCTATCCAAGACAGACTGCACAGACCGTGGCCATTGCCACGTGCTGCTGGCTCGCAGAAAGCTGGCTTTGCAATGAGAGCCACATAGATCTGCTTGTGTGTTAGGGGTAAAGGAGACAAACCGATCTCCATTCTGCAGTTTGGAAATGTTGGGATCTAGAGTGTTCGAAGTGTTGGCTTATTGTGTCTGGGGCAGTGAGATGCTGGAAGCACGGAGTGCTTCCCACTGTGCTTTCGTGTCTACCAGCCCCTGAGAAAACACAGGTAGGGCTGCCCAGCGCAGACATGACGAGCTGGGAAATGCTGAGTGGGGCCCCAGGCTCGAGCTGTTGATGCTCTCTGAGCAAACCTGCTCGTGTCCATGCAGGCTGTGTGAAGCAGAGCCGTGCATGTTTTCCAGGCCAACCTCCCTCTGCTCCAGAGAGAACTGCTGCACTGCGCCCGGGCTGCCAAGCAGACGCCATCCCAATACCTGGCACAGCATGAGCACATCCTTCTCAACACCACCTCCTCCCCAGCTGACTCTTCAGAGCTGCTCATCGAGGTCAATGGGAACAGCAAGAGGCACAGCCCTGACAGGTAAAGGAGCCTTTGCCACTCTGTTCCCAAAGTCATGTTTTTGGACAGCAGTGAAGGTGCATTAAAACTTTAAGCAGTGTTCTGGGGCAAACATAGGATCTTAGCACTCCTTACAGCTGTTGGTGAGACACTGCTGTCTAGGGCTGTAGCTCCTGCTTGTAGCACTGATAATTTGGCTGCAGATCCTCTCCAAGGGCTCTCGGGCAGACCCTGCCCACGGGGATTTGTTTGGGAGCAGATCACTCAAGTGCCTGAGCCAGGAAGGCAGCAGGTGGAGGCACTTTCAGCACAGGGAAGGACATGGTTTTGTTTTTGCTGCCTTTATTCCAAGTAAAAGTCGTTATGTAATTATGTGGAACACACTTCAAATTTATAGAAGCTGTGAAATCTTAATTTGGTTGTGCTCGGAAAGATGAATCACAACACTTGGGCATTTTGAACTCCTTTTAGCAAGGTCATTCCGTGGATTTGTTCACAAGTCGATCGTGTTTGTCTCAGCTCCCTCCTTCTACCCCTCCGGTAAAATCATCACTGCCCAAATTCTGCTGTTTTAATTTCTTCATCTTTCCCTTCCCATGCCTGTTTATGCAGCACTAACGAAACCCCGTGTCTCTCGGTGTGGTTACAGAAGGGATGACAACAGCTTTGAGAGAGAGCCGCTGCCGACGGAGCCGCCTGCCAAGCGTGTGTGCACCATCAGCCCTGCGCCCCGGCACAGCCCAGCACTCAGCATCCCAATGCTGAACCCTGGGGGGCAGTTCCACCCCACCCCACCACCCCTCCAGCACTACACCTTGGAAGACATCGCCACCTCCCATCTGTACAGAGACCCTGGCAAGATGCTGGAGCACAGGGAGATCCGGGACAGGCACGGCGGGCTCGGTGAGCAGCTCTGCAGGGCTTTGGGTTTTCACTCCAGGCGTGTCCCGTAAGAAAGTTGAGGGGTTTTGCAGAGAAGTCAGAGAGAACATCAAATAGTGAAAAGTTAAAAGCAGGAAGACAGAGGGAGAGGCAGAGCTGCAGTTTTCCTTTGTGTGTATAAGGCTGCAGCCACCAGGGGTGAGGAGCAAACAGGACCTGGTGCTGACTGTGGCCAAGCCAGCATGCAGAGATGAAGGCTGTGGAAATAAATAGAAATTAACTTTTCAGAGATGACTGATGCAGGACATCTGTGGTGTGTGGGAAGAGCAGTGTGTGACCTCTCCTTTCTCTTGGTGCTGGTAGGGGTGTGTGGAAGCAACTGCCCTGTTTCCAGCAGGGCAACCTGAGTCACAGCTTGGAGCCCCTGTGGCTTTACAAACAGGGAACTGCCTGTTGAGCAAGCCAGGTCCAGGCCTGTGAGGGGATTGTAGCACTTCTGAGGCAGTGATGCAGGCAAGGATCAGAGCAGCTGTATGCAATTAGCCCCATAAACCATGTCTTGGAGATGTGTTTTAAAACTACAGCTCTACCTGGTTAGAAATCCTGCTCTGTTGTTGCTCTGGGGCCGAGTTCCCCCTGCAGCACTGGAAGCATTTGCTCCATCTGATCACTGTGGTTTGTTGCAGGTTTGAATGGAGGTTACCAGGATGAGTTGGTGGACCATCGCCTGACAGAGAGGGAGTGGGCTGATGAGTGGAAGCACCTCGATCATGTAAGGAAGAGGGAGGTGTGGGGAGCTCTGTGGGACACAGCGACCTGCTGCTCACCTGCTCCAATTAGTGATTTCCTTCTTGTTGATGCCATACCTTACTCAGGCTGCCACAAGTAGGTCAACAGGGGCAGATAGCAGCAGGAGCAGTTTCCTGGTGGTGTTTTTTCTCTGCCCGCACCTAGTGGAAGCCAAAACCAGTTTGAACCAAGTGTCTGGTGCTGGAGAGCTGCTCCTGCTGGCTGTCAGAACAACCTGCACAGGTCTTCCAGCAGCTGCCCAGGCCAGCACTGTGCCAACAAGCATGCAGATGTGTTGTGTGCAGCACATGTATGGAGCTTACAGATTTAAACAAAACAATACTGGGGTTGGTTGAAGGCTTTTTCTCCTGGATTGCCAGCCCATAAGGGGCATGCTTGGGTATGGGCAGACGTGGTACTTCTGGCAGACTTTCTGCAGAGCCTGTTTTTCTGTGCTGAGCAAGGCTGCTGACCCAAGCACTTCTCTGGAATGCTTCCCCTAAAGAGATGGAATTGAAATTCAGCTTTGATCAGAAATGTAGAGGGGTCCTATGCTTACTTGTGCCCTAAAGCTGATGCTTCATGTGGGTGGATATGGAGCAGAAGGCCTCGTAGGTGAATATTTTAAGTTGGTATGTACCTATGGAGTGCTGGTACCAAGACCAATTCCTCTAGGCTGGAGAGAGAGATGTCATAAATCATAAAGACACCTCCCTGCTGCCATGGAGGCACAGACAGCAGCACGGGCACTCTGCTCCCATGGGAGAGGAGTTTATTCTTGCCCCACCTTTAGCGGCGTGGCCACATCTGTTGGTGACCAAACCAGATGCTGAGCTCAGACGCAGCCTGAGCTCCCGGGAGGTGGTAACACCCACAGCATCACTGCATGGATGGCCGTGAGACCCCATGGTATCTGTGTGAATACTGTTGAGATACCACGCTCACATCCTTTCGCTGTGAAATAACTTTGGGTTTACTTTACTGGGACGGCCCCTGGGGCACCTCCAGCGGGAAACTCAAGAACCAGCCTGGTTGAGCAGTGGCAGAAGAACTGACAGCCTGCCTCCCTCCCTCCCTCCAGGCGCTGAACTGCATCATGGAGATGGTGGAGAAGACCCGGCGCTCCATGGCCGTGCTGCGGCGCTGCCAGGAGGCCGACCGTGAGGAGCTCAACTACTGGAAGAGGCGGTGCAGTGAGGCTGAGCCACGCAAGGCTGGGGGAGAGCTGGGCACAGCCAGGCACAGCCCCGGCAGCTCTGATTCCATCGGCAGCGGTGAGCAGTGCTGGGTTGGAAGCTGCACGAGAAAAAGGGTTTTGTCTGAAAATGGGTCTTTGAGTAATAGGTCTGTAGCAAAGCACAAAGAGTACAACAGAAATGGATCACAGTGTGGTTTGGGTTGGAAGGGACCTGAAAGGACATTTACGTAGCTCCCTGCCATGGGCTGGGTTGCCCCTCAGACCAGGCTGCCCAGAGTCCCCTCCAACCCAGCAGTGGGCACCTCCATGGATGGGGCACCCACAGCTCCCCAGGCAGCAGTGCCAGTGCCTCACTGCCCTCATTGTGAGCAATGTCTTCCTTTTGTCCAATTTAAATCTGCTCTCGTTTGGTTTCAAACCACTGACCCTTAGTCTTGATAACGCAGGCCCTGATTAAGAGTCTTTCTCCATCTCTCTTCTAAGCCCCTTTACATGAGGAAAGTCAAGCTTCCTTGGTTCTAGATGAGCTCCACCTCTGTGCCCTGTTCTGGTGTTTCTTTCATACCTGTGGTGGGCACTGATTTCTTCTTCTAGCACAGTGGCTGACTGCTGGCTCTGAAACTCTTCAGACTGATAATGAGTCATTAAATAGAACATACTGGAAAGATGAGCTTGACTTCACTTAATGAAAACATGGGGAGAAGGCTGTAAGTTGGTTTGGATGACAATTTATCTGTCATTGTGGCAGTTCTAAGCATTAACTTACAGGTGGAAAGCTGTCCTCACCAACCCCAATTTGAGAGCACGTAGTTCTCACTGAAACCCAAATCATTGCTGACCTTGAGGACTTCAATGCATACAATTCTTAAAGCTCAGAATCCCAGTTTGACCAGCCTGATGTCAGCATCCCTGCTCACTGCCAGAGGTTGACCAGATGGCCTTTAAAAGTCCCCCCCAACTCTAACAATTCAGTGATAAATGTTCAACTTCTTTGGCTTAACACATAAAGTGAATCCTCCTGGATGTCAAAAAGGTTCCAGATTAGGGCCTGGGTCAGGGTTAGCTGTGTTTGGATGAGTTTGGGGAGTTCTCAGACAGCAAGAATGAGCGTTTCTTGTGAAACAATAGCCATGTACCCGTGCAACAGGAACTAAAATAGAATTTGTTATTGAGCATTTGCAGTTTGCAGCCTTATAACCTAATTTATCCTGAGGGCTTTACCTCGGTTTGGTTTCTGCACAGAAGCAATAGTTGGGGTGGCGTGTGTTGAACCCAGCGTGGGAGAGAGTGTGGAAGTGAGAACAAACTGAAGTCAGAGATCCTTCTGCTGTAGCTCAGCCCTTGCCCTGCGGTGGGAACCCCATGCAGGTCTGACTTGCAGAGCTGAAGGGATCAGTGGCTTTTAAAGTTTCGCTGAAAGGAGGCGGATGAGATTTCGAAGCATTAAAAAAGGACAGGGATAGAAGACAGCACGAGAGTTCTGTAGCGTGGGCATAAATCCCCGTGTGGGTGCCTCCATGGATGCTGTGCTGGCTGTGAACTGCTGGGGGTCGGTGTTGGGGTCGGCACACAGCATTTGGTGATGTGTCCGTATCTTCAGTTGTTGCAGAGTACCAGGAGATGGGAATGGGTTATACTGCATCGTAAATTACGCAGGGCACTAATTAAGGGCTGTGATTTATCATCCGAGTGTCTGATGAACGGCCCCAACTGGAGGAACCCTCTGCTGTGAGCTGTGCCCTGTTAACCCCTCTCTGCCTCGCTCTTCTTCCAACAGATTCACTGCGGGAGTTCAGCAGCAGGTCGGGGCCGGGCTACGTCACCGAGGAGATATGGAAGAAAGCAGGTGAGCGCTGGTTGTGGGATTGCCCAGGGTGAGCTGTGGTTCTGCAGTGCACTGAGGGGAGCAGCCTTCCTACAGCACAGCCCCGGGCTGCACACTGCTGCCTGCGCCCCGCGTGGCCTTGGCACGGGCTCTGCTCCCCCTGCACGGTGCCGGCGGTGCGCCCAGGGCAGCCCATCCCTGTGTTGAATGGGGACACGCAGCTGCAGAGTCCGGGCAGGCTGGTGAGGCTGAGCTTCCCTTCTAGAAGAAGCCGTGAACGAGGTGAAGCGCCAGGCCATGTCGGAGGTGCAGAAGGCTGTGGCAGAGGCAGAGCAGAAGGCCTTTGAGATGATCGCCTCCGAGAGGGCGCGCATGGAGCAAACCATCGCCGACGCCAAGCGCCAGGCCACCGAGGATGCTTTCCTGGTGATCAATGAGCAGGAGGAGTCCACAGAGGTATGGAGCTGGGCAGGCCCACGAGTCCCGAGCCCTGGGTCCTACCCTGCAGTGCCTGGCTGTCCCCTGCCTTGCTTTCATCCCTTTTAAAAGCCCTGGGAGCACAGCGATGGTGTGAGGGTGCCATCAGCAGTGTGGGGCAGCTGCAGGGGTTTCTGCAGAGGGAAAAGGGTGTTGGTGGGACAGCTTTACATCCTGCTCAGAAATGTGCTGCTGTGGAGTACCGATGTGTGCAGATAAGGAAGCGCTGTCTGTGGGCTTTCGGACAGTGCGGGGCAGCAACCAGATCCTGTGAGAGGTTGGAATTGCCATTGTTCAGTGGCTGCGTTGTGCCTGTGGTGCTGCAGAGCAGCACTGGGTGTGTGTTGTCTGGGTCTTTGCAGGCTCATGCTGCACAGGTGTGGGCCTGGCTGCCCTCTGGGATGTGGCTCTGCAGGGCTCTTGCTGCTCCGACCCCATAGGGTTCAGGGGAAGCGTGCGTAGGATGGCTGTCCTCATACTGCAGAGTCTGGGGACACCCAGTGGGGTATGGCAGCTCAGGGAAGAGTGGGTGCCTCCAGGTTTGTCACAGCAGAACCTGGGGAGTGAGTGTTAGAGCTATTCTGATCCCTCAGCCATTAGATACCCTCGCTGCTCTTTGGCTGGGAATGCATTCCATTTGGTTTGGAGGTCTCAGAGGGGCTGAGCAGGAGCTGCTCAGGTAATTCCTGCTCTGTGACATCACAGCCACCTGTGGCTGGCTCAGTGTTGTCACTTCTCTGCTCAAATGCTTCAGGCTTTGCCTGATTCTGCTCAGCAAAACTGAGAAGTGAGTGGGGAATTGTGTCACCCCAGGCCATGTGGGCAGCCAGTACAGTTCTGTCCTCCCTTGGGATGCTCTGGGAAGCTCTGATCCCCACACATGGCAGCAGCTGTGTGGACATGGGGTGTTGTTATAGAGGTGTGTGCGCTCTGGTACTTTCCCATGAAATCATTGAAGGATGAACCAGTGCAGCAACCAGTAAACAGACAATGGGAGCGGGTGGAATTGCTTGAAGAGGGTTGAGGTGAGCAGTTGTTTTCTGTAGGGGAATTTTTGGGGTGTATCCCCTCCTCTGCCTCCATCTCTCGCCCTGCACTGCTGCACAGAGCAGTGGGAGCAGCCTTGGGAGCTGATAGCATCCCTGATTGATCCTCCAGCACCAGGGACTCTTCGCTGGGGCTTTACAAGCTGGTGTGCATCCTGGCACACCGTGACCTCGGGAGCATGATTTAACAGCAGTGGTTGAAATGTAAGCAGCTTAAAACAGTGACACAGCCTTCCTAGAGCTGTTGTGGGTTCTCTGCTAGCAGCCTGCAGGTTGTCCCAGTGCAGCTCCGTGTGCTGCTTGCCCACCCTGCAGCCTCCTGCTCCTGCCCACAGCGCTGAGTGTTGGTGGCAGCTGCGCTCACCCTCTGGGTGGGCGTTCACCATCACAGGAGCCCAGCTGCAGCTCAGCTGCTCCCCCACTCCCTTGAAGCAGCTGTGGCTGCAGCTCCAGCCTTGGCCCGGTGCTCTCACTGAGCTGGCTGTGGGCTGCAGGCCAGGGGCTGTGCTGTGCTCCTTGTCCCACTCACAGCCGTGCTTCCACCCAGGGGCAGAGCAGTTGGTAGTGGTGCAGCACGCTGGGATCCCCGGCTGGGAGTGAGACCAGAACAGAGCTGCTTACAGTAGGAAATAGAAAAACCAGCCGGCAGTGTGTGTGTGTCAGTCCTCGCCTGCTGCTTCCTGCCTGCGTTTGGGTGGATCTGGGCAGAGTGGGAGCAGGGCAGGCCAGCAGCTCTGGGCTTGGCAGAGGTCCGTGTGAGGTCTGTGCGAGGGCAGGACCCATTTTAGTGTGAACAAACGGGGGGTGAGCGGTTCCCTCCAGCCCTGTTGGGGCAGCAGCTCTGTTACGTTCCTACAGCTTTATCTGCAAGACCCGTTTCAAAGCGCAGTGTCTGTTTTCCTTTCAGAGCTGCTGGAACTGCGGCCGCAAGGCCAGCGAGACGTGCAGCGGCTGCAACATCGCCCGCTACTGCGGCTCCTTCTGCCAGCACAAGGACTGGGAGCGGCACCACCGCATCTGTGGGCAGAGCCTGCATGGCCACGGCAAGGGGCTGGCGCTGCCTGCGGGGCGCTCGGCCAAAGGCATGGACGGCGTGCCCAGCCCCAGCATGGAGAAGAGCTCGGCAGCCACCTCCCGCTCCTCCACGCCCGCGTCTGTGACAGCGATAGACACCAACGGACTCTAAAGGGGAAGTTTGGGCTCAGCCCGTTTCGTTCATTGTCCTGGTGGCGGTTTTGGTTTTTGAAGTTGGAAAATCAAACCCCCAGGAACTCGGATCAGTTGACACGTTGGACAAATCCAGGCCACCTCTGTTGGAAGCTTTGCCACCCCTCCTGCCTCGCTCAGCGCGCAGAGCTGCAGCCCAAGCACCCACAGCATCTCCTCACCCATCGCCGCGAAGGAGTCAGGGCTGCAGGCAGGAGTGCTGAGCACACAGAGCCCCGTTCGTCGGCTCAGACACGTGAGCTCCTTCTTGGGGTGTCCAAAGCCCTCTATATTCAGCCCCAGGTGCAGCTGTCTGTTGTTACCCTGTTCCCAGGGTATGCTGCTGGCTGCATCATGCTCTGCCTCACATGAGCTGCTGTCCCAGCACGAGCATCCCATCCTGCCATGCAGTGATAAGGACAGGATCACCCTGGGGCTGGAGGAGGCAATGGGGGCACAGCTCCGCTCCAGGGGCTGCGCTGAGCCCCTCTGTGCCACGCCAGGCAGCAGTGTTGGGTCTGACGTTGGACCTTTGAATGCCCGCAGACCAAATCTGAATCCCTCACAGGCGATTATTGCCCTTTCCAGCTGGGTGCAGGTATTTGCTATGCAGGAAGTGTTTTTTTGTTGTGTGGAAGTTGTTGGTTTGGGAGTTACGACTGCTTTCAACCACAGAGGTTGCAGGGTGAGTGCTGGGTGCTGTCACAGCCTGCAATTCCCACGCAGCTCCTGCCCTACAGCCTGACCTGAAGCCATGGGGCCCAGCACCCCACACTGCCCCTCTGGGCTCCCAGCACTGCCTGGGGAGAAGCTGCTCAGGGCTTGGGGGGCACAGGGCTGTGCTCCAGCACTGTGCTGTCAGCAGTGCAGGAATGGGAGGATCCAGAGTGCACCCACACAGAGCTCATGCTGTGCTGTGCACAAATGGGATTGAGGAAAGCATCTGTTCGGTAAAGCTGCTTTTCCATGACTGGTTTGGTGTGCTCGCTGGGTTGGAGCCCAATGAGGCAAGTAATTCCCAAATTATTTTTGATCACTTTTTCCACTGGAGGCGAATAATGGAGCTGCAAGGAGTGAGCGCAGAGCTTGCAGCCGGCGGTGTGCTGGGGATGAGCAGCAACCGCAGCCTGCAGGGAACGCTGCTGTGGGAGCTGCTCTGCAGCTCAGCCCTGCCTCTGCAGGGTTTTATCTTGCAAAATGAAGCCCCAAAGTCTCCCAGTTCTCATGGAGCAGCTGGGGTCAGCCCATAGCCTGCAGTGTTGTGGCCAAGTGCTGCCTGCGTGTGTACATAGATCGTCTTCCATCGTCCTCATGCAACTTCGGTGGCTGTGTATTAAAATTAACCCCAGTGTAAATGAGTACAATACTAACAGTCATGATTAGAATTATTATTTTTTTTTAAACACATAACAATACATGTGAACTTTGGCCATGGGCAGAGTTGTGGGACTGAGTTTTCTATTTTTCCTTTTTTTTTTTTTCCTGACATTTAATTCTGTAATAGGGATTTGTTACTTCATTCCTGTGCATAACTTATTTAATGTACTGTATAAAGGAACCCAAACTGTTACAGATGTATTTAGTTTGTTCTACTCGAAAGTAGTCAATAAAAAGACTCTACTCATCACACAGCGCCTTCCCCTCTCTGCCGCTGGGGGCAGAAACATGGGGACAAAATCCAGGGTTTAGGGGCTGTGACCATGCAGGGCTGGAGGTCAGGCACTGTTTGGGGGCTGGGGAAATGTTTGTGGCTGGCCAGGGAGCTGCTGGCTGCAGGTCAGCCCCAGCTGCCCCCCAGCACTGCTCAGCAGCTGTGGCCAAGCTGCAGCCCCCTGCATTTTGTCCTCCCATGGGTGCCATCCCCCACCTCTAAGGCTGGGGTGAGCACAGCCCTCTGCTGCACCCCCAGCCCCTGCCCTGCCTCTCTGTCCCCCACAGCCCCACCCAGGCTGAGGGCATTTTAATGACTACAACTGGGAAATGGAGTTGAACCATTCAAATTAGCATCTCTGGTGTAAGCCAGCAGGGGCAGGGGAGATGTGGTGCTAAGCACCGCACTGCTGGTGCAGGACAGGTGCATGGCAGGAGAGGACCTGTGACATTCTCCCTTCCCCTGCAGGGTTGTGGCAGGTGCCCATGCTGGCTCTCACTTCACACTGCTGCCAGCAGCTCGGTTTCTGCTGGCTCTGCTGCTGTGAATGCAGCATGAGGATACAGCCGGCGTTGTGCTGTTACAGCCACTGTGTTGTCCTGGCTCCTCACCCTGCCATCTCCTACCTGCAGCATGCAGTGACAGCCACGTGCTCTCCCTGCCAGCCCTCTGCTGGTGCCAGTTCTGCTTATGTTCACTCAGCAGCAGCACAGGAGCTGCACTCAAGGGGGGTGGCACTATGGGGACCCAGTGCCACGCTCACATAGGAGTAAATAAATTAATAAATGAATCACACAAAAAGAGCAAAATGGTGAAACAACACTGGGGCCACCAGGCAGGCAGCCCCGGGGCTGCAGGAGGGGGAGCAGAAGTGACAGACGTGAGCGCAGGCAGTGGCAGTGCAGGGGCTTCGCATCCTGCGTGCCAGCAGCATCGGGAGCGGCTGCTCAGGTCAGTTGTTGTTCATGATCCACCACGAGGCTGGGGAGGGAAAAAGGGAGGCTCAGGGGAAGCAGGCAGGGAGGGCAGGAGGTGGTGTTGAAGGGAGGGGTGGGGGAATGGAGCAAGGATGCAGCCCTGCTCAGAGAGAGCTGAGGCACAAGCATCACCTGCATGGTAAACAGTGAAATGGAAAGCAATTTCATCTCAGAGCTGCCTCCAAACTCCCCCCGCAGCAGGTCTTTCACTGCACCCTCACAAATGAAGCTCAGACACAGCCCCTGGGACTGGACCAGGAGGGCATGTAGTCTACAGCCAGCTGGAAGCACAGTGGGCAGTCAGTGTGACCTCCAGCTGGGACCCAGGCTGGCAGCAGCAGATCTGTGTGCATCTTCCACCAGGAACTGCTCTCATCTGCTCAGCAATCCAGGCTGCACAGCACATTTGGAAACATGATGTAGGAGGCTGCTACCTGCAGCACAGCCTCATCGAATCCCCCACTCACCTGGGAAGAGCATCGTGGTCAGCAGCTCCGGGGACTCCAGCAAGCTGATGGTGGCCCGCTGGAACGTCTTGCTGTGGCTGGACTGGAGGTGGCTGTTGGGCAGTGTGCAGGGTCAGGAGCCTGTCCTGCTCCAGCCCAGGGAGGGATCTGCTCATGCCCCAGGACTGCAGGAAGGCTCTGTGGCAGGCAGGGGACGGGGCTGCACTGACACTGCCCAGAGCACTGCTGCTCCTGCCCCACTCCCACACCTTGAGCTGAGCGCTCAGCCCCCTTTTGCTGCCATCAGTCCTGGGACACAAGGAGCCAAGGGAGCAGGATAGGTTGGTGAGAGCCCCCGGAGTCCCAAGAGAATCCCTTTCCATCCCCACCCAGCACGTCCCAGTGCCTGGCCCCCCACCGCACACAAGGAAAGCCCCTGACCTTCTCCATGAAGCTGCATCCTGCCAGAACTCATAGAGGATGAAGCAGGCCTCGTCCGTCAGCTTGCAGGCAGACACACTGCAGGGACAGGAGCAACCTGAGTTCAGGCCACTTGGGAACAAGGGGCACAGCTCTGCCCACATGCGCCCACCCAGCTGTCAGAGAGCAGCAGCAATGCTACAACAGAGCCACAAGCTGGGGCTAAGGGGAACCTCCACCACTTCAGTTCAACAGCCAGGAGAGAGATGCCATTGGGGTGACAGCCCAGGAACAGCATGGAGAGGTATATTATTTCCTCAGGGAGTGGAATGCAGAGCCACAGGACAATCTGCATTGGACTGTGGCAGCTGCAGGAAGGAAGCTGGGGCAGCAAAGCCAAAGGACACCCACGGATGCCCAGGCTGCAGCTCGCAGCTGAGCCACACATAGGGCTGCACCGCACTCTGATGTTCCCTGTGCTGGAGCACTGAGCAGGGTCTTCTCAGGCTCCACATCTGCTTCCCACTCACATGGAGAGCCCACAGTGCTGCTCCCGTGTCACACTAAGAGTTCACAGAATCACCAAGGTTGGAAAAGACCTTCAAGAACATCCAGTCCAACCATCCACCTATCACCAATTTCTTACAAGCTCTTGAGGGAAAAGCCCATCAAGTCTAAAAAAAAATTAAAAAATACACATCATTCTCACTGCCACACATCAAAACAAGTTTCTTCTTTTTGCTTGTACTGAAACGCAGTTTTCTACTGTTGAAACTGAAGAGCTGAAAAATGACACTTTAAATGTGTACAGCACAAATGTTTTCCTCTGGAAGCAGCCTGAAGCCTCCCCTGGGAAAAGGGAGACTCTCCAGCAGCAGCCGCAGTCTGCAGGGACACAGTGACTGAGCTGTGCCTCCATCTGGCCCTGGGCTCCATCCTTAGCTCTGCTGCAGTGCTGGGGCACAGCCTTGATCTTACACCATGGGCCAGCTTTAGAAGGTCAGGATGCTTCCCATCAGCACCAGACACGCTTTACGTGAAGTAATGCTGTCACATGAGCTCTACCCTGACTTTTCTCCCTTCCTCTCAAGTCTCTCAGTGCTGCACTCTCTTACAGGTGTATGGCATCACCATTCAGGTTAGCATTAACTCTCTCTTGCCTCCCAGCACAGCCCTGTGCTCACCGACGTGGGGCTGAGGGCTGCCCTGCTCCTTCCCCCATCATACTTACTGCAGGCAGCTGCTCTGCGCCGTGGTGACCTCCATGTAGGACCTGAGTGCCTGGCGAAACTCCTCAATGCCACCCTTGGCCACTGATATCTGTCTCTTGGCCACCAGGATGCTCTGCAGGGGGGACAGGCAGTCAGCAGCAGCGCAAACAGAGCCGTCCCCAAAGCTTGCCCTCCTCCCTCCATGCAGCAGAATGGTGCAGTGACAGTAAGCACAGAGCAGCAGAGGAGCCAGGCTGGCACCACGACTGCTGTGTTTCCCTCTGTGCTTGCTCCAGCTGAAAGGGACACCCCAACCACGGGGCCTGGAACAAAACTGAGAGGTTTGGGTGCTCACAAGCAGAGCACTGCCCTCCTTGGGCTGATCACAGGCACACACACACCCAGAAGCTGCACGTGCCTTGAGCTGCATGTGCCCTGGGCAGCAATCACAGCTCTGGACCAAAGCCAGTGACTGTCTCAGTGCAGAGAGGTGCACAAGAGAAAAATCTGTACACGCATCAGCATTACTGCAAGAGACAGGCAACAGGACAGGCACTTACTTCATCTCTTCCTTTGCACGTTGCTTCCTCCTTCAGAGGCTCCAGGCGTGGGCTCTGCATTTCACAGAATCATTGTTAGCTGAGAATTTTGTAACAAAGCAAAATGAGCAGCCACCCACAGCCCAGCCCAGCTCGCTGTGAGATGAGCACCACCTCAGAGGTGTTCAGATACCTGGGGATGAGGGGATGTGATACACACACAGCTGTGGGGCCCTGTGGATCCAGACTGACTCAAAAGTCAGAGTCTGGTGAATTGGTGCAGCTCTGTAATGAAGCCAGGGCTGAATACCACAGCTATGGGCACGAGAAGAGGTCCCAGTGCTGCTCTGGCACTGAGGAGTGGGGCAGCCCCCAGCCCCCCGCACCTTGCACTCCAATTTCTCAATGAGCTGCTGGAGCCTGGAGATCTCTGCCATCCACTGGCTGTCAGCTTCCACACAAACACCTGCAGAGGTGAAGGCAGAGAGGTGTCACCACAAAAGCTTGCTGAAGACTCAGAAAACGGCAGAAGTTTCTAAACCTCTGATATAAATTAAGAAAATGATTTTTGTACTGAAACCTTTCCTGCTTCTCAAGAGATACAAAATCTCACAATGGTCTGGGTTGTAATTTCTGGGTGCAGCAGTCCAGAGCCTGCTGCAGACTGCTCTCACACCCAGTCCAGGCAGTAGCAGGGTTTGGGCAGACACCCTTATCCACTGATATGGCCCCAGGATGGCTGAGCTACAGTACCTGTGGTCAGCATCCCAGAGTAGGGGTCTGTTGGAGACAGACAGATGTTCTTCTGTCCTCTGCGCCCACATCGCCGCCCTGACCTCAAGCCAACCAAAGTCTCTGATATCTTTATGTCCTTTCTGAAAGGATAAAATGCAAAAGGAGGAGTTGGGGTCAGTCCTTCCCAGGGCTGGGGGTCACAAAGGGCAGCTCCACCAGACCCCTCCCAGAAGCACCCCGAGTCCCAGCACCCCATGACCCCATGGTGATGCCAGGGCACAGCGCATCCCAGCAAGCACCCAGTACCTCTCCCGTCCTGCCTGCTCCTCCATGGTGTCCACAGCACACTCGAGTGAGCCCTGCAGGGACTGCAGCTGGTGCATGGTCTCCCGCAGCAGGAAGCGGGTCAGGAACTGCTCCATCTTGGAGGAGGTTTCGTAGCTCTGTGGGGAAAGGGAGAGAAACAGTCAGATGCCACAGCTCCACGTGAGGAAGCACAGACATATCTGGGAAGGGACGGCCCTTAAATAAGCTCAGGCTGCTCTACCAAAGCTCCCCTGGGCTCCACCTGTTGGCCTTAAAGAGTTTCTAGACGGTACCTGAGTACACCAAGAGGGACACAGTGGGCTAACACCATGCAGACAGGGCACTCCTCCATGTTTCCTGGCTTTCCCAAGAAGCTCAGAGCTGCCTGCTGAAGTTCCTGGCTGCTCCAGACAGAAGCAGGGCAGCAGGCTCAATGGCAGCATCACTTATGTCCTCCCAGCACACGTGGATGGGAAAGGAGAAGTACCAGCAACAAGGCCCCAGTATGCACACAGAACGCTCCAGCAGGCAGATGGGGTGTCCCAGTGCTGCACAGAAGCCATCACTGCTGCAGGAAGGTGATCAAGGCCCAGCTCCTGTCCTACTGCAGGAGCCCAGAGTAAATCTGAATGCTCCAAAAGAACGGAACTGCTTTTCCTTGGTGCTCCAAGCTGTTCCTGGGCCCATTCAACATCACTGCAATACGCCCACACTGTGAATTCAGGGGAGCTCGGATCGCCGCCTCCAGCTGCTCTATGGCCAGACCCAAGGCTTCAGGCAGGAGGCTGTGCACACCCAGAGCACCACAGCACAGCCAGCCTTCCTGGATTCCCTGCCAGCACAGCAGGGCCACCCAGGTCTGCATGAGGAGCCACATCCATGGAAGGAATGAGCTGAGAAGGGCTACGCAGTGCTTGTACTGCAGCAACATTACTGCAAGAGGTTACCTCTGACCACAACAACAGAGCGGCCCAGCACTGAGTATGAAGTACAGGTGGGGAAAATCAGAAAACTGAACTCACTCTTTGTGATGTTGGTATAAAGGCAGTTCGGTGCTTCAGGGAGCTGAGTGAGTCCCACTCTGCGCACTGAGCACAAACCCTCCTCTCCAAAACAGATTCCAGTGATGTGGTTGCATTATTGAGGTCAAATATTTCCAATTCCTATTCTGTTTCTCTCCAACACAGAGAGAAGAACTGAGGATCCCAAATTCCAAAAGCTCTGCATAAAAACACTTGGATGTAACCCTTCCAATGCTGCTGTCAGAAATGGTGCAAGGCACAGACCCCGACCCAGGGCCACACCAGGCCTCTCGCCAGGAGCAGGGGGGGGCACAGAGCCAGCAGCCCCACACAGCAGAAACAAAGTCGTTAACGCAATTACCCGAACAGACACACTCACCCTGATGCTGGAAACAGCTCTGCCTGCAGCTGTCACTCACAGGGCTGCAGTTCTATGCAATGCCAGCTCCTGGCCTTGAAAGTGGAGAGGATGCTCATCTGCAGAGCAGGCACAGACAGCCACAGCTGCTCTCTGTCCAAGCAGGCAGCTCTCACCACAGCAGCTCCACCGTGAATGGATTTTTATCCACCTCTCAAAATGAATCTCCTTCCTGTCAGAGCGAGAGGGTGGCAGAGAAGCAGCTGATGGCGGCGTGGCCTCGGGAAGCAGAGCCCCAGCTCTGTCCCTGCAGCGAGCAGCTCACACACCCTGCCGTGCCCATCCACGGGGGGCTGCACAGCTGCACAAAACAGAGCCCCTGGCCTCACTGCAAGGTCAGCGTTAGAGAAAGCGATTCCCCCTGACCAGAGCAGCAACGGGAGCTGGGGCACCTTTGGGACACACCTGGGATGTCCATGCTAGGTGCACAGTGCTGAGACAGGCTCAGGTTTCCCTTCCCAGCTCACCTCCCAGCTACACTCTCTCAGAGGAGAGCTCAGGCTCCTGCCAGACATTTCTGGAGGCTCCAATCTGCTCTATACACAGCAGCTGAGATGAGCCCACGTGGCTCCAACATACACTTTCACTTGCTCCAATGTCCACCTCTTACTGTGTACCCCCAACCACCCCAAATGGACAAAGCAGGGTCCCAATACAACTGCAAGCATTTCAGATGCGCCCTGTGCACAACAAGCCAGTTCCCCCGTCTTGCTCAAACACAGCATGCCCCTGGGAGCACACAGAGAGAAGGGAGCCCTGTGGAGCTCTCAGGAATCCAGCAGAAGGCAGTGGAGTCTCCAAGCCTCAGGGCACATTGCAGCACAGCGAGGAACTGCCAGGCAGCGCTGCACCACTAAAGCCCCTTGGGGTTCCGTAATGAAAAATGTTTCCTCTGCCCCACATCAAGTGATGGGCATCTCATGCCTGGGCTCAAAGGAGGCATTTCAGCAGACATCAAATGCTAGCTCACCCCCCTGCATCACCTTGGCAAATCTCATACCAGGGAAGGAATTGATTGAAAATACACTTTCACCTTGATTCAGCTGCATAGCTCACTTTAGGGAGCAAAACATAAAAATAAAAACCCTCTTGTTGGGTATTGCAATAAGCATTTCAAACCCCACTGTCAATAGAACCTCAATAAAATCTCACTGAGCACACAGCAGCTTCTGCTCACAGCAAAGGCTCCTGGAAAGCAGGAAATAACTCAGTGAGCACAAGACAAGAACTGTGGTTGCAGGGTGGTATTCAGCTCCACTGACCCAAGAAAAAATCCCAAAGCTGCCAAGAACTGCTTCAATTGTGCTTTCAGAGGTTTTATTTGTTTCTTATGATGGTGGTTAAACTTGGGGGAGAGTGGAATAGGTGAACATGCAGTTCCTGCCAATGGAGACATCAAAGCCTCTGATTTGGAGGGGTATTTGTAGCTTGGTTTGCAGCATTCGCAGGCTAGAGAATGAGAAGATTCTAGCACACAGGATCCCTGTTAGAGATGGCAGACTGTTTGCATCCCATTCTGACACTATTACACTGCAAACACAAAGTTCAGCCATGGAATGAGGTATATTTAATATATTATAGCTATACATAGTATATATTATACACCACAGCTACCAGTAGCTATACTTCAAAAATGCATAATTATTATATTAGGAAACAACCAAACAAAAGAACCCAACCCTTTTCTTGAACCCTTTTCTTGAAGGTGTCCTTCTTTGCCACGTTTCTACCAAAGAGGAAGGACAGGAATGCAAGAACCCCAACATTTCTTTTCCTGCCAACTGAGGACGAAGCAGAAGGAGCTGGTGCAGGTTTGCTGCCCACACAAATGCTATTTCCTACAGTCACTGCTGTCACAGCAACAGCAAGGACCAACCTGGCTTCCATTTCCCACGCTCCTGCAGCACTTTGCAGCAGCCTGCAAGGTGACTGCTGGCACTGAGCGCCCGAGGGCACAGCCAGGAGACACGCTGCACATCTGTGCCAGGCAGAGGCTGGAGCCAATGCACCACGAAGGCTTTCAGTGGCACCATTTCAAACCACAGCTTCCAGCACAGCCGTACCACATTCCCTCTGAGCTTTGATTTCTGTATTTCGCTCCCTGCAGCTCACTGCCCAGCCTGTCTCCCATGAGGCGCGTTTTCACTGTGTTAACGAAGCATCCCAAGCTCTGTTTTCCATCTTGAAAAGTGGGCTCATATTTGTTTACCTGAGGCTTCCTGCAGCTGTGGAACAAATGCCTGGAGGATACAAGGGTAGCAATCCTCAGGCAGAAGAAAGAATGAGCTATCGGACACAGATCACACTCACCACCAAGGGATGCTGTGATTCCTCTGGTGAGACCCAGGCCAAGTTAGAGATGTCCTTCTTCCTTCAGCTGGTCCAGGTATAACCATCAGAAAGGTCAACACAATAGAATGGTGATACAAGGGGTGCAATGACAGAGGCACTAATGCAATAGAAAGTGTTATAAGAAAAGGAAAAAGGACTGCTCACCTCTCTCAGAGGATCTCAGCTCATAGGGAAAACTCCAGAAAGCAACCCTTCCCCACTGGCAGTCAGCCCTCAATTGAGGTCTAAGAGAGGTGCAGCCAGGTTCCACCCCTTCTGGTCCCACACCTGAATTGCCTTCACCTGTGCTCCCAGGGCTGACCAGGTCCTTTCCCCAGGTGCTCCATCAGTGGTTTAGGCTGGGACTCAACAGTTCCCATACATCTGAGTATCACTGCCTCCACGAGCATCACATGAAGCTCTCTTACATAAAGCCAGGGGAAAACCAGGCAGCTATTGAAAATCCTCCACCAAGGTGACCTCTCAGCCCTGCTCTGGAGGCAGTTTCATAGTGAGGGCCACTTCAGCAGGCCGGGACCTTTCAGCCTGCTCAGCACCCAGCACTGCTGCACCTCCAGCAAAACCCACAGGAAGAAGTTTCACTCAGCTCAGGGACGCCCCTCTGACAAAGCAGAACTCTCAGTCCTCAGCCAGGGGCACAGGGGATGATGGAGTCAACAGAAATGACAGGCAGACATCACATGGGAAACCTCCATTCTCTGCCCATTGCCCTGGCTCAGGCAGGTGTGAGGTCTGGCTAAAATCTTCCCACCCAACCCTAATAGAGCCATTACTCCCAGAATAGCCCATCTGGAATACAAACACAGGAAGGCATTCAGGTCACAGCAGATTAAGAAAGCAGCATTTAACATCTCTGCCAGCCTCTAGCAATGGTACATTTCCCACAGCTCCAACATGAGCCCTGGTTTCTCCCTGGGTCACCCAGGGCAGGAGATGGAGCAGCACCCAGCAGCACCAGCACTTGCACCTTGACCAGGTGCTGCACAACCAACACGCTCTGCCCTCCTCCCAGCTCTGCTCAGAGCCATCGCAGGTGCAAAAACAAGCAAACACACAAACCTGTTTCAACAGCAGAAACCTGCCTCCCTTTTCCAGGGAAAACCTGTGACACCAGAAACCCCCGCCAAGCTCCATTTCCTACAGGCTGCATCCAAGGTCTCAGAATTTCCACGACAAAGCCAGCACAGGTTGCTTTTTATTTCTTCGAGCCCAGTGAAAAAGGGCAAGAGATAAGGAAAACAAGAAGTTAATTTAAGAAAATGAGTGGTTCGAGGTGTGTGCTGAACAGGGCTGCAGAGCAACATGTAATTATAATGGAACTCTCTGGGATGTTTACACCAGAAACTATTAAATGAATGAATACATCATGCCAATGCTGTGAAGCAGACAGTAATTGTGCTGAACTTG
Source organism: Perdix hodgsoniae (assembly GCA_035772895.1). Lineage (NCBI taxonomy): Eukaryota > Metazoa > Chordata > Aves > Galliformes > Phasianidae > Perdix > Perdix hodgsoniae. The sequence goes on along the minus strand of JAPSGF010000242.1, from coordinate 100,707 downwards.
GGAGAATTACATGAATATACAATGAATTCATTATTAAAATAAATAAATAAGAAAAGAAGTCAAATAAAGCACAGCTTTCTCCAGATGAATCATTCTCTCCCTCCGGATTTGCATTTAATATGATTGCACAGGGAGACACTACTGAGGGTGGCTCTGGCCAGAAGAAGGCACAGAAGACAAGATCATGAGTGAGTTTACAGAGACACAAACACCCCAGAGAGCTGCTCAGGGGAGCTGGCAGCAGGACCCTTTGCTTCTCTGACCAGTAGGGAACTGCCTCTTTTTCCCTACTTACCTTCCTGGCGATGGCCCCAGGTACCAAGTCAAACCATCACTTACTCCTCAGATGCAGACAAGATGCTGATACCCAGAAGGGTCCCTTCCAGCATTTGCTACTGCTCTCTTGCAGCTGCAGTTCAGCTGCAGTGCTGCATGCTGCAGACCCCTGTCCTCCAACATGCAGGCAGGAAGGCAGACAAAGCAGGATGCTGCTTGGCCTCATTAACAGCCTCAGATCTGCTTCCCCTCAGTATAAGCTGCAGGAAGAGGGAAGGCATTCACAGCAGGGGTGAACTCAGCTAGGAGTCAATGGATTTCACCATTCTTTTCCTTCTGAACATTTGGCAGCTTCCTGAAGTGGCCCTTTCCCTACAGCAACTCCTGTCCCCTCTCCATGAGCAGAAACTCAAATCCACTGAAGCTCAAGCTTGAGCTGCCTGGCACAGGATCCACCTTCAAGTAACCCATCCACATCAAACCTCTTTGCAGCAGATAACCTGTAACACCTGAGAAGTATCACATCTGCAGCCTCTGAAACCCACATTTAATGCTGAACAAGAAAATGAGAACATCACTTCTGTTACCCACCCTCCTGCCTTATCCTTACCAGCTTGGTTTTGTCCATGGCTGCGAGGACAGCAGAGTTGAGCGTTTCCAGTGCAGAAAGCACGTTCCTGTACTCTCCAAGATACGCTGAGAAATAATCTGAAGTGGGAGAGAAGACACGGTGAGCTCCCAAAACATCTCCTTCCTCACCTCCCCTGTGCCAGCTGCTTCCAGCACTGCATGGGGCATTCCCATTCCTGCCCAGCAATCACACCTCCTGCCTGGCACCAGATGGACAACACATTTCTGTCCCAGGGACAACTGCCCCATCCCTGGAGGAAAGCACAGATACCCTCTGTCACCCTCCCTCGGCCAGCTGGGACCCACACACACAGGGACTCGTCAGTGCCACCCAGCCTGCCCAGCCCAGATGCACAAACCCCCTGCAGATCTCAAGAGACAAAGCCCCTCCGGAACAGAAGATCAGCCTACTTACCACACAGCTTCTCTGTGTCCACATTGCTGCAAGAAAAACAGTTTTGTTAGATGGTGAGGCTGGTTTGGGAAAAACGGTTGTGGTGAGTGGGGTCTTGAAGGCTTGTCTGGAGCCCCAGTGAATTTACTGCTCCTCCAGAGTATTTTAAAGGCTGTATTAGAAAAATAAAAAGCTCAGAAGCAGTGCTCAGCACCTGCAGCAGCAGGAAGGTGTGAAGAGCATCGCCTCTGCTCAGGTCCTTCCCATGTGACACCAGTCCCCTTCCTGTCCTCTCTGTCCCACACATGCCCCTGGAGCAGCTCCTGTAAGGCTGACAGACACAAGGTACCTGCAGACAGCAAATAGATGATAAAGGAGAAAAAAAAAGAAGGAAAAAAAAAACAGACTGAAAAGCTTGTTAGTTCCCTGAACCTTCTTGCCACCAGGTGCCAGACAAGGCAAGAGCCCTGTGGGAAAACCATCACATGCCCAGGTAGGCAGGGACATGGTCCCACCACTGCAAACAGGATTGTGGCAAAACAGCCCCAAGCCTTAAACCCAGAGCTGTCACCCTACAAATGCAGCTCTGCACACTCAGCCCCTGCCCCCTGGTCACAGCACTCTCAAGCACTGCAAACAAAGGGCCAACTTCCCTCTTCCTGCTAATAAAGGCACTGCTGGGATGGAGAGGAAGGAGGACACAGCCAGAAATACCTAGCAGCTTTGGGGCAGAATGCTGGCCACTGCCCAGAACTGGCAGATACACTCAGGCAGCCAAAGCTGCAAAGCAGCTCTGCTTGAGATGCCTCACATCACCTGCACAGCTCCCAGGGAAAATGCCCCAGGATGTCATTTAATCAAATCAGCCTCCTCAAGAAATTCTGCTGTCTCAAAATCTCCCAAGTGTCTGCAGCCTTTTTTTTTTTTTTTTTAAACACCTGATTGGAAAAGTGGAAGACAGTATTAAAAATGATTTTAAATGCATTAAGTACTGTCACACGTGGAGGAACTGGTGATATCTGGAGCTTGCTGGGCTCCCAGCACAGAAGCGGCTGCAGCGCTGCTGCTGGTTTCTGCATCTCTTTTGCTGTCAAGATTCCATGATCGTTAATAACACAGTGCTTCCAATTATGAAAACATGCAAACCCCAGTGGGAATAGCAATGTCCAAGCCTCTCATTTTTGAGCTGACAGATGTCAATTTTACATCTCCCCAGTCTACATGGGAAACCTAGTACCTTGTCAGTGCTCCTGCTGTAAGCACATCAACCCACCTGGACCAGCAACGCCTGCTAAGCTCAGCAGACTGCAGCACGTTGCTGTTTCACAGCCAAGAACACAAGGGCAGCCCCATGCCGAGAGCAGGCTGCAGGCTGAGACGTGGGGCAGTTGGTTGGCAACGTCCCATGACCCTGGCTGCCCTGGGATGTCACCTGGCCTCCGGGACCCAAGAACCTGCACAGCCCCAGCAGACAGAGATGGGCAGGGGAACACTGGGAGTGTGGCAGGTGAGCGTGCCAGGGAGGATGGGCTCAGCAGGATGCTCCTGTACTTGGGGTTTGCTGAAGAACCCAATTTCAGGGTGCAGGAAACACCGGGAGGGCAAGTACTGGGTTATGCAATTGCCATTTCATGACCCAAACCCAAACCTCTTTGGGAGTAAGAAGCCCCTGGCAGTGGCACTGCAGCCCCTGCATTTAGTTACTTGCATCAGGTATTACGTAGGCAGTGCTGGGATGTGATTTGGTTCATCCACATTACACCACTGCAGGAGCTGATTAAAGCAGAGCTCTGGACCACAGTCCAGGCACTGCAGATAGTTTTTAAAGTTGATAAAAACAGTGTTTCCCGTGAAACACAGTACAGATAATCAACAGAACCAATGCCCCTTCACCTGCCAACTCCTCTCTGTCAAACTTTACTGATCCCACCTCTAAGAAGCTCCATGCATCCCCTCACAGCTCTGCCAAGCTGACTGGGATTTGAAGCACAAATTCAAATTGCAAAAAATATCTTGCTCCTTCCTATTTTTTTCTACAAGTTTCCAAAAGCTGTGTGGAACCTGCAGAGCTGCAGGAAGTGCCTTGCTGCTGCACTGACACACATTGGGCACTGCAGCATCCATGGCACAGCTTGTGTAACCTGTGCTCCAGAGGAACAACTGCAGCCACTGGTTCCCATCCAAGAGATGAGTAACACAAAAGAGGAGATGCGGACCCAAGTTAGCAAAACCAAGTGGGCAAACTCTGTCTGGCCACTGCTTCCCAGGTCCTGCACCTGCACTGCCCCTGCCTTGCAAAAATGCAAAATCACACTTGGATCTTCCCACGTCAGCACTGAAACACCAGCTGCCAGAGCACAGCACTGCATGGTGAGAAGAGGCAGAGTGCAATAAGAAAAGGGTAGAAGAAGACAGAGTGCAGTACCAATAGCTCCTCCCTTTGACACCTCCTCTTATCATGCAGGACAGGCAGCCCCTGTCTCCAAAGCACTTATTCTGAGGCTCTCCACATTTCCACATAGCTGTATTTTGTCTACATTCAAACCTCTGATTAACGGTAATTAAGCTTGAACTGACGATGGAGGATCTTGTCATCATTATGTTTTCAGGATTTTGTCAGAATGCGCCTGGAACTGATGCAAGAAAACATCAATCAGCTTCAGCAAAGGAGATGGGAATTTTGTTGTTTTTTTCTTTTTTTTCTTACCATTTAACGTTCACATTGGAAACCTCTGCTGTGATCACAGATCTGGTTCCAAACCCTTAGCTGTGCTCTTTGGAGTTGCAGTCACTCTCCAGAGTTGAAAGACTGGCTGATGCTGTGACACTGAGCATCAGAGCAAAGACAGGAGGCAATGTCACACAACCAGTTCTTTCACAGCACCGGAGGCTTGAGGGAATTTCCCAAGAGGTCTTAAAAAAAATAAGAGGTCAGTAGACCTTCAGAGATCCCAAATCCTTCACTCGTGGCTCAAGATCAGAACTCTCAACAGACTGCATCCAAGCTCCTGTCAGCCTGATTTGACAGCTACCTCCTACACAAAGGAGGATGTGCTGGATCTTTTTTTTCCCCCCCTAGATTTTCCCAACTGATGCAGAACAGAAAGGCATGAGAGATCTTCCTGGCACTTTCTGGGGCACACTGCATCAGTCCATGCACAGAGCAGTGAGCTCACAGCACACACACCTCAGTGCTCTGTCCAAACACCTACCAAGCTGGGTCTTAGCCCACTGGGGCAGTAAATCCCATACAGACATGCTAAAGAGGGGACAATCCTAGGGTTGGGGACCTCTGAAAGGATCTCAGGAGCCCTTGCCACCCACCCATCTGGGCTGAGCACAGACACAGGGCTGCTCTGGCAGCAACCTGCATGCTGTTCCTCCCAAGACACTTCTGCAGCAATGGAGCTTTTCCACTGCTCCCAAAAACATCTGGCTTTTCTCTAGCAGAAGTTTTAGTGGATGAAAATGCATGCAAGGAGACATGTTCTCTTCTGCTCCAGTGCCAGCACTGGTGCTGCTCGTTCTGACAAGTGAAACGCAGCACTGAACCTCGCTGTTGGACTGAGGTATTGCCAAAAGTTGCATTCAGTTTCACTACAAAACATTTTCTAAATGCCAAAAAGTTAGAATGAGGAGATATTTTAAAACCAAGATGGAATATCTATGAGAAACGCAGACTAAAAACGTCTCACAGGGAGCAGAAAACCTTCAAACAATCACTCAGACAAACATGTTGGATTAGAAGTTTTTCACAGACGTGTTCTGATCGGATCCCTCCATCCAACTCAGCAAACACACGTTGGATTATCCCTCAGCCTTTATTCCACCTGCTCAGAACTGAGCTGAACCTTAACAGAGGCAGCTCTAACAAACACCACCAGCGTCCTGCCTGAGCACTGGGTGACACCGGAGGTGGAGCACAAGCAGACAGGAAGGACAGAGAGGAAGGGAGGAAAGGAGAGTGTGATGCTGTGGGCTCTCTGGAAAGAGAACAAATAATGCATGAGACCTCTAAAATATTAATCTTCCCAGATGTCAGCTTTGTGAGCCAGGGGAGCAGATGCAGGCTGGCAGTGATGAAAGAGAGTCAGTATGTGTCTGGGCAGCACTCCATTACCCAGACACAGATAATGTCTGGGTATAAAAAAAATCTCTGTTGCTGTGTTTCCTTGGGTCAAGCTGTCACTGACAATGAAACAATCTTTTCAACACAGACCTGATGAACACAGCATCCCTGCGACCAAATTCACCAACTGGATGAAGAGTGAAACTTTCCCATTTTCTTTCTGATGTCAGAAAAGCTATAGAACATGAGAGGAGAAAGCCAGGTGTGCTTGCAGAGCTGACCATGCTTATGCTGAATTGACCTCTGAAGGTCTCTGCCCACCTTTGATTTCAGACACAAGCAGATGGTGCTGAACATCTACCTCTGAACACGCTCTGCTCAGTATAAAAGCTTATGTTTCCTCCGTGAAGCTCAAAGCCATCACAGCATCTGCAGGGAGAAGGCTTCGTGACAGCCTTGCAATACCTCTCATGATAACCTGTGGAATATCACACAAAATTGGCAGATATCAGGAACCAAAAAAGCTGGAGAAAGAAACATTATGCTACGCAGCTCAACTGTGGAACTAACTTTCAGCCTGCATAGCTGAAGCTGAAAGTCTAAATGGTTTCAAAACAAAGTTAGATTTGTGGAGAACAACGGGAGCTGGTGATGTTATCAAGAAGGTCCTGAACTGCTGGAAGGGTAAAGGTGCTTCCTATAGAGTCATGTTAAGCCCCTTCTGTCAACACCAGTGGCAGAAAGATACTGGGAGAGACAGAGCCCTGGTCTGACCCAGCCTGGCTCTTCTCCAGGAGACAGCAGGGCTACAAGCACAGCCCTGACAAGGCACCAGAAGTTCCACAAAGTGGGAGCCTTCCCTGAATGCTCCAAGAACAAAGGGCAGAAAGCCTGACTCCAGATGCAGAGTCATGGGAAGCTTTCCTTGGTCCAGCACACCAAGTATCGACTGATTTCTCCATCGCCTGCACTGTGCAGCAGGTAAGTAGGTCTGTGCAGAGCCCAGTGCATATTTATCAGTTCCATTTTACGCAAACAGAGAGTAAACCCTGTTAACATCTCTGAACTGAAGTCTCTGGCAAGGCCAATGAAGCGATAAACTATCTAATGCATCCTGAAGCTGCCCAGAGCCAAGCCTGCTTCCCTGCCTTGGGCAGGGTTTCTGTGTCACTTGTGTGACAGCAAACACCACGGTTCACTGCCAGGCCAAAACCAGCCTGGAGTGGCACCAAGTGAAAGCTGACACTGCCTTGTGGAAGGCTGTGCACAAAGCCAGCAACAGTGGAGATGGCCCCAGGGAGAGGCTTCATCCCAGAGGAGGTGGCAGGCCCTGGTAATTTCTCCCTGGGGACAAGGCTGCCTGGAAAGCCCTCAGCCCAGCAGGCACAGAGCTCCAGGCCAGGATCAGGGCACTCTGACAAACACGTTGTTTGCAAAGGACTGGTTGCCTCCTACCAGGCAATTAGCTGAGCACCAGGCTCCTGCTCCTGGAGATGCCACCTGCTCCTTCACCAGTTAATGATCAGGTTGGAGAGATTAAGTGCAGCTCCCTTGCTGCCACAATCCCAAATCCACCCCTCTCCCACGTGCTCACTGTCCCAGAATTAATCCCGTGCACATGCACATGGTTCACATCCCAGCCAGGGACAGAAACAGGGAGTGTTCCTGAAACATCCTCAGGGCTGGGCCTTCCCATCTGTCCCACCTTCCCATGGAGAACTGAGGGCATCCTTGTAGGACAGGGGGTCTCCTGTGCTTCCTTGAAGTTAGCGAATGCAAAGATTTGGAAACCAACTTTGCCTGCAAGGTCCCTTCTGGTCTTCATGGCAGAAAGAGATCAAACACACAATGGTCACACCCTGCTAACAGATGTCACCAGCTCAGTGCTGCAAACACCACGTTGTCATAGCTACCACGCTGTCATTACAGGTGACAATCTCCAGAGAGAACTGCAGCAGCCAAGGCCACACATGACTCTCAGAGCAGACATGCTGCCCTGGGGCATGGGGCCTGCAGAGTAGGGGCCACCGGGAAGTTTGGAGGGGTCCAGCACAGCACCCTGCCTCTTCCATAGGCAGAAGAGCTGAGGTTTAGTGGAGCTGCTGCCCAGGGACATCAGGAAACCCATCTTGAAAGCAATGGTAAACCAGGAGATCACTGCCAGTCAGATAAAGCCCTCTTTTTTGCTGCAATCTGTTTTCCAGTGGTGATGATTCCAACATCACCCCAAACTGAGGCTCAGTGGAAGGAGCACAGAAAGGCAACAGCTCCCTGCTACATCCCAGGTTCCCAAAGAGACTAAGGAAGCACCTGCAGGTCACCTCCTGCTGCCCTCATCCAGCGAGCCCACTTGACTGTACACACAGCAGCAAGCAGTCATTGGAGGAGGATGCCCTCCAGCCCTCACACAAATGGTACAACGCCTTCTCAGCAGCTCTCCAGGTTGATACATATCACAGAAAGAGGCACGCGGAGCTGCAGTCCACTTCTTAACCCCATCACTACACCAAGAGCATCACCTAAGCCACCAACCCAACGCTTGGTCAGAATCAATCACTCCACTCACCCAACTCAGGGTGGACAGCTCAGGGACTTGCAGGCAGGGACTGCTCAGAATTCTCAGTCCGTGGATGGACAAACCCAGCAAAGCCCAGCTGATCTCCCTAGGTAGCTCCAACCTACAGTAGCACAGAGTTAAGTGCTGACCTAAATTCACAGTTACACTGACACTCATAAGGCCCATTTCTGGTGGAAAGTTCTTACATAAGTGAAAAATCAGCTCCCTGTGTCAGCAGTCACAAAGACAACTGTTCATCGTCCTCACATCACCACATGCTCCTCTTGCAGATACACAACCTGCTCCGTAGAGAGAGAAATATTCTGGAAGACATTTTTCAAACCAACATAATGTAATTTTAAATGGATGCTTGCTCTTATGGCACTAAAGTAAATCTGATAGTGCCTGATCTCAGAAAATCTGGTTTCTCTCATCACCAGTGCTCATAGTCGGTGTTTAATGGATTTTAACATCTGCGTGTCACAAGAGTTAGGTTTATCTCACCCTGACTATTTATTGCACCCGCCTCCAAACGTCCTCCATCTACAGCCAAGCAGTTTCATATCCTCCTTCATCTCCTCTCCTCTGCACCACCATGGTACTTACTCTGAATGACGCCTGTCAATGCCACTGAACAACTCCCACAGCTCCTCCGAGCTGAGGATTCCATCAGCAAAATAGTTCTTGAACTCCTCAAATGACAGTTTCCCATCATCTGCATTTAAACAAAAGGGAAGAATAATTATATATCTGCAGAAAGAAGCATACGAGCCCCAGCAATCCTCTCAGCAGCCTCTTTACAGAAGCGTGGGATAGCTGGGCGTGTTGTGCATGATAATTAGAGTGGAGATCTCATTGAAAGCACATCCCACCAGTCAGAGCAACCCCACCAGATACCTAGCAGGGTTGGCAAGCAGGGCAAGTGCTGCTAGGTGGGAATTTCAGCTACCCTGATCCTTCCAAAAGACCTTCTGTAACATTTTCAGAAACGTATTGAAACTACACTTAAATAAGTTTCCAGGCTGGCTTTCCATTCAGTTCTCCTCAGTACAGAGCCTATTATAAGTGTCACAATGAGGATGGTATCAGATTTCTATGGAAAGAAAATCTTTCCTTTGACTCATGAGCTCTCTCTTTCCAGTCTGTAGGGAACTGATGCTCCTAAGCTGCATTTTGATCTGCAACAAAGGTGGCTTCTGGAACCCTCAATCTACCATGAAAGAGAAAAGCCAAGGTGGGAGGAAGGCTTGTAGAAACCACTCGTGGCATTGAACATCTTGGTTTAAGGGTGCCAAATATAACTCCAGGCTAACATTGAGACATGAGGGGCTCTGGTGGGGTCAAAGAGCAGAGTCACCCAAACAGAGGGCAGAATCAGTGCTGCAAGGGATAGAGAAAAAGCCTGACGGATCCTGGCCAGCCCTGCTCTGCCTCCCATTGCACTGCCATTGTGCAGGTGGTGACATCTCAGCTGGGAGCCCAGCACCAACAGCCCCTCTGCTGGGTGACACACAGGCCACGCTGAGTTTGGGAAAACTGCTTTCCCAGTCCCTGGCCAGTGCCTTCACCTCCAGGCAAAGCAGAAAAGCAATTTTCTTCCAGGCAGAGCACTGCCTGTTCTCGTCCTTCGCTCTGCCAGTGAACCTCTCAGCAAGGAAGGGCTACAGCTTTACCCAGGGCTGAGAGGGGGAGGGGGCAGCAGAACAAAGCACTCACCGTTCTTGTCTGCTCGCCGGAAAATCTGAAAGGAAAAACAAGACAAGGTTGAGAGCAGTGGCAGGGAAAGCAGGGAGCACAGCAGCTGCCTGCCCTCCCCATCCGCCGCAGGGGAACCTCCAGCCCTGCAGGAGCTGTGGGGCAGCCCACACCACCGGGGCTCAGAAGGACAGCGTGCACAGACTGTTCCGTGGGAAATTTCCCTTTGCAAACGCTTCGAACCATTTCTCTCCACTGCACAAAGCTCTCAGCACAACCGCTGATGCCCGAGCAAGTCCAGCACAGAGCATCTTTTAGAGAACGCAGAGGGAGACAAGGTAGAAAAGGCATCACTGCAGCTTTGTTACAGCTTTGTGATGGAAAGTGTTTAATTTTTCAAATCCCTTAAATGAAAGAACATTAAGCAAAAAACACTCCATAATGTGAGCGCTTTGCACGTCATCGCCAACATTTCAACCATCTGCAGCTCTCACCCTGCCTGTTGTAACAGCCCTTCACAATTCTTCTGTATAGGACACCCGGACACGTGAACCCCTGCAATGTAACTAATAATTAATTCATTCATCTGTAACTAATTCTGTCCCAGAGCACAGTTTGAGCACTGCTCTGGTTAAGCACCTTGTCTCAAACCACAGGGCCCAGAAGAAAGCCAGGTTTTCTTATTGCCTCCCCTCTCCCTTTTCACCAACAACCATCTGAAGGTCTTGGGCTGATTCTGGAGAGGAACAGCACAATTTCACAATTGCTGAAGGCTGAGAACATCTTGCCAGACAGAACAGTACAGGCTTTTGGCCAGCACATCCTAGCAGATCTGACAACAGCAAGCTGTGTGTGTCACAACTTTCCTCTTTTTAACCATGTCTTTTAGGTCTGAAGAAAGATCAGGAATGAAAAGGGGCAGGGCAAAGGGAAAGCAGGCTTTGTTGTGCTCTTTTCCAAGCACCTGCAGAACAGAAACCACTGATAAACCAGCCCTAGAGCAACTCTGCTCCTCACTGCTGGAAATACATCCATAAAGCTGCCCTTGCAACCCCAGCTCTGTCCCACACTGCTTGCTGGAGGTTCTGCTACACAGCCCATGGCCAGCCCTGCACGCACAGCCACAGAGATGTTCCTGACATTTGCTCAGCCACAAAGACAGATGAAAAACTTCCTGGAGAAATCTCATTCTCGAAGCTGGTCCCTACAGGGAGCTCCCTGCTCCATCCCCATGGCCCAAACCAGAAGCAGGGACGCATCACAGGAGGATGCTCTTCTGAGCACAACCAGCTCCCTTTGCAGCACTGCCCTGAGCTGCCCACATTAGGTAACTGCCTGCAAGATGCCATTCCCGGTCACGCCAGGCTGCTTTCCTCAAATGAATATAGGGCAGGGCTCTCTGAGTGCCCATTAGGACTCTCGGGATGGACTTCAAAGCTTTCTTGCTACCAACTAAGTACAGAAACTTGCAGTCTGCACACACTGGGGATTTCTCTGGGTTTTAAAGCAAAACTTTCTCCAGGCAAAAGGGTCTGCTTCTGTATCTGCTTCCACTCAGGCTTCCAGGGCTATACTTCCTTCCATCACTAAGCCTGCACTAATCCCACCTGCACCCCAAAACACTGCCAGTGTCAGCCAGGTATTACTTAACTCAGAATATAGAGAGGCCAAACGTTTCCTTCTCCTAGGCTGGCCTGGCTCACTGTGGTCTGCCTACAGGCCAGGAGGGAGGGCAGAGCTTTGGGGGAGGGGGGGATGCCATGGGGCTGGGAAGGCTACAGGTCCTTAACCTGGGGGTATTTATCCTGGATTCATTGCAAATCATAGCAAGGAGATGCTTTTCACTTACATACAGAAGTCTCTGCTCCAGCAACATGTTAGAAAAGCCCTGCCTGCGCATGCAGCAGAACTGTGTGAAGATCATCTTAGCAAGGAAATGGAGCTGCAAGAGCCCTGTGAAGGAAAGGCAGCACCCCCTGAGGCTGTGCGATGCTGGGGACAGCGAGGTTCCTCATCCCACCTGTCCTGAGCCTGAGAACAGAAACAGGTCTGGGTGGTCAACTGGAGAACCCTCCCTCCATCCTCACATGCATTCACGTTACTGGGCAGTTCCAGAAACACAGGGACACTGCTTCGAGCCTGAGAGAGACATGTCCTTTCACCCAGGCTCTTGGGCTTAAGCCCAAGGGGCCACAGCCCTGCCCAGTGCCTGCAGTGACAGACAGAGCAACGAAGGAAGACTTGAGCCTACTTTTATTTTGGGGATTTAGCCCCTTGAGCCCTGGAAAAGAAGGACATTACAGGAGGACTCTAATTGCAGGACTAGAAGCAACCTCTGCTCCCAGGCACTCAGCAGGGGACACCCTGGTTATGAGGTGGGGGCAGTCACCCAGGGAACAGACAGTCACTGCAGCTTAAGGCCGTGCCTCGGGCACAAGGCTGGCTGCACAAACAGCTTTTCTGAATCTCTGGTACACAGAATGGAAAGCAAGCAAGCCCTAGGCTCCAGTCTGGGGGACAAGCACCCCTGGGGCTTGAGACGTACATGGAGAGTAATAATTGCAACAGCAGTGCTGCAGTTCACACAGCACCCATGCTGAAGCACTGCAGGCAAAGCCCTCGCTCTTACCTTCCCAAAATATTGGTGACTTCCAACAGGGGTGAATGCAGGCCAGGAGAGATGACCTGGATCTTCAGAGTCAGCCTGATACAACTTGACACAGGCAGATCCTGCTGTTCTCCCTCTCATCTCATCTCCCTTATCCCCCTCTGCTTTCCTCTCCATCTCTCATTAGTAAAAGCACCCGGGCTGCTCAGGAGCCCCCTCCATCACGCACATCAGAGAGGAATCCACCAGCGCTGCTCCCAGCCTCCTGTCCTACCGCCAGCCCACAGCTCAGCTTCCTGGCAGTCCGCCATGCCCAGACAGCCACAGTCCCCCAGCAGCATCTCTGCAGCCTTGGGGGAAAAAAAAAAACCAGTCTCACATCCTTCCAGCACCTGGAGATGCCCGTGGCAGAGGAGATGCCGGCCCAAGGGGCGATGCCCAGGGTTCGTGCTGCGCTCACTGGCTCCCATTGCCGCAGGTCTCACTGCGGTGCGTGGGACTGACCGGAGCCTGCCCGGCTGCGGGAGGAGGGATGCACACAGCCGGGCTCCACGCACCCAGCTGGGAGCTGGCCTAGGAAGCGTTCAGACGGTTCCGGCGAGCTCCAGAGTTGAGACAGGACCGCGGCAACGCCGTGGGGAAGAGGGAGGGAAGCCGAGAGAAGCCGGGAAGCGGCTGGCGCGCCACGAGAGCTGCCGGCAGCCCTGTTAACACTCCGCATTTTAATTGCCTTAACGACACTCCGAGGGACAGATCCGGGACAAAGCGACCGCCCAGAGGAGCCCAGCTGTCACCACCGCGGCCCGCGCTCCCTCAGCCAAGCCACGGGCGCGGTTAACGACGCCGGCTGGAGCGCAGCCCGAGCCCCCGCGGCAGGACGGGGACACGGGGACCCCCGAGCTGCCGGCACGAGGGGCCGTGAGCCGGGCCCACGGGGAGCGGCAGGGCCACGTCCAGCCCCCGGAGCCCGGCACCAAGAGCCCGCCCGGCTCCGGTCCCACCCGCTGCTCCCCCCGCCCCCCGGCTCCGGGCCCCGCGCGGCACTCACGTCGTGGAAGATGGGCAGCGGCTCGCGGCGGGGCTCGGGGCCGGGCTTGGCCGGCAGCAGGCACACGGCCAGCAGCTCGGCGCACGCCATCATGGCCGGCCCGCCGCCCTCCCGGCGCGGTGCCCGCACCACGGTACCGCAGGAGCGGCGCGCTCCCGCCTGCCCTCGCCCAGCGGTCCCGCGGCCGCCCGGCAACTTTGCCTCGGCGCAAAGCCCGCCCCCGCGGCGCTCCGATTGGTCGCGCTCGATGATTGGCGTCTCGGAATCGCGTCTGTGATTGGCGGAGAGGGAAGAGGCGGGACGGGGCGGCGCTGTGGGGCGCGCGGAGGCGGCGGTCACCTCAGTGTCAGCGGCCGTGGGTGGTCGCGGTGTCGTCGGGGGGCTGCAGTCAGCGCAGCGCCGGTCCCGTGCGCCAGCAGTGCAGTTATAGTTGGCCCAGTCAGGCCGCAGTTGACTCTGTGTGTCCCTGGTGCAGCCTCAGTTGGCTCAATGTGGCCCCAGTGTTGCAGTGAGGGCTCAGTATGGCCCCAGTCACCCCAGTGGGGCCACAGTTGGTTCAGTATAACCTCAGAGGGGTCCCAGTGGGGCCACAGTGCAGCCCCGCTGTGGTCCCTGAGAGTCCATAATGCAGCCCCAGTTGGCCCAGTACGACCCCGCTGCGGTCCCAGTGAGGCCCCAATGCAGCCCCAGTTGCCCCACAGCAGCTCTGGGGGCCACAGCTGTCAACTGTGCACAGCCAGGATACCTCCAGAGGAGGTGGGAGCTCTGAGAAAGGCTGCAGGCGTTCAGCCGAGGACCCCACAATGCCTCCCCTGGGTGTGGGGTCCCTTGTGGACCCTGCCTGGGCACGGGATCCCCTCAGCTGCGCTGCCTGGGCAGAGCAGGGCACAACACCACAGCTGGGCGCTGGTCGATGGAGCGCCTGGTGGTGCCTCATGCATAAATGATGCCGTGCTTCACCGCTTCACCTCCCCACGCCATTTGCTTTCTGCAGAAATGCAAATGAGCTTCAAAAGGTGAAGTACTGGATCCCGGCGTGACGCAGAACGCACGGCTCTCAGCTGTCCCATATTGGGGCAGAGTCGGGCTGCCTCCCACCCTGCTCCCTCCCACCTTGCAGGGCTGAGGAGCCGCTCTCACTGCATCCCTTGCGCTTGTCAGAAATAAGAACTCCTACACGAGCTCTCAGCTCCTTCCCCAGCGATCCAAAATAGAAGTGGGGAAGCCCTTCAGCTGCACTGTGACTCATCCCCGGGACACAGCAGTTATTTTTGCAGCACGGAGCAGGCGATGCAGTGCTCTGGAGATGGGCTGCATGGCACACGGGGACATGATCTGTCCCTGCTCTGTAAGGTGTGGGTACCCCAGGGCTCAGCTCCACGCTAGTGGTGGTTCGCCCTCGCTCTGGGTAGTGGAGGAGCTGTGCTTTTGCTGTGGGTCAACTGTTGCAGGGAAAAGCAGTGCTGCCTCCACACACTGCAGCCGGGATCCCTGCCTTAAATAAAGCAGGGAGCCAACACCAGAAGGGGATAAATACGCTCATATGTCCGCCAAGGCTGGGCTTGGCAGCCAGGTGCTCCCAGCTCGGGTTGGTCTGTCAGTAAACATCCCTGAACCTTCACTACTGATTCCTATCTGTGCAACCTGCCACCTTCCCAGGGCCCAGCCAGCCCCCAGCGGCTGCCCCTTCTGTAAGTGGGAGAGAAGGTGGCTGAGGATGCTCCATGGCCACCAGCTTCTCCAGAACCACCTCCACGGGGCAGGGGAGGGACCAGCACACCCCCAGAAGTAAAGCACCCCTTCAGCCCACACCCACCTCACAGCTCAGCCTCAGGAGCCACGAGGACACTGTGCCTATCTCAGTGGGGCCACGTGTGGCACAGCCCCAAACTGATCTCCAGACTGCTCTAAAGCCTGAGCAGGAACAGAGGGGTTATGCAATGCAGGCTGGAGTGAAATATTTATCAGAGTTTAAATAAGTAACACGCAGGAAACCAGGCAGAAAGAAAGAGGAGTGACGGACAAAGAAGGGAAGGAAGTGGCTCATCCCTTCCCACCAACAGGATGGGGCACAGTTGCCCTCAGCCCCACTCCAGGGCTGTCCCCACTGTTCCTACCATGTGCCACTGTCCCCAGCCCCACAGGGACACCTCGTTGTCTCCCAGCACCTACGCTGGGTGGAATACCTGCCTGGGGCTGAGGCTGTGTCACCAGCCTGGGAGACGAGCACCAAAGTGCTTCCTGCAGGCTCTGAAAGCACCACCGCTGCGTTTCAAGTTAAAAAAGTTAACCTCAAAGGCCTTATTTGCTTGGGTGCAGGCAGTATCTCAGCTCCCCACTGCCCACAGCCCAGTCCCAAAGTGAAGGCCACAGTCAGTAGAAACCTTTATTAAACACGAAGCTCAGCGGAACACAAGCTTGTTAAAGGCATTAAGTGAAAGTGCGGCTCCAGCCTGGCCCCGGGCCCCCTCCATCCTCCCCACAGCCCCTTGGAGCCAGGGAGGAGGAAACAAACCCAAAATGCACTCAGCCTGAAGGGCTGCACAGGAAATTAGAGAGAAAGCCTGGAGACAACATTTGGTCCTCATTGGGGCTTGGGGGTGCACATATTCCCCATCCTCACACATCCTGGGACACCCCCAGCCCGCCCCATTGCTCTTCCCACAGCCATCTGATGCGTGTAGCTCTGGGGCCAGCACTCTGCCGGGACCCTCCTCCTGCACCATCTCTCCCCTGCACCCACTCCCGCCATCCTGGGAGAGCCCCTCATGGCATAAATAATAAATAAATACCCCGCGCTCTGCCGGCACGGTGCCACCCTGCAGAGCTGGCCCTTCCCAGCACAAGGAAACCTCCTGACACCCCCACACCACCACATACCCCCCCAACCCCTCCCGGGAAACTAAACGCTGTCCCCAGGGAACAATAATAAATTAATCCGATCTATACACAGGACTGCTTAAAGCTCTGCCATAGGCACCCTGCGGCTGGCCCGCAGTGGGGGGCGCCCAGTGGGGACCCCTTGCTCCCCAGCATCCTCCTCCTGGGACAGGAGCAGCCCCCAGTGAGGGCTCAAGCACCAAGCTGGGCTCTGTCCCATCATGATGCAGAGATGCCCAAAGGGAAGAAGAAAATATTGCAGAGGGGACGGATGGAAGGGGCCCCAGGGCTGCTGCAGCACAGGGACCCCGCGAAGGCACCAGAGCCACGCCAAAGCACAGGGCACCATGTGGCTGTCTTCAGCCCTGCCCACATCCCCTTGGCAGTGGGGCAGCTTCAGAAATCAGGACAGAGCCTCAGAAGTCCAAGTGCGTGAAGTCCCCAAAGTCACAGTCAAAGAGCTCACTGATGCCCTCACCCTCCTCCAAGCCGAAGTGGTAATCCTGTGGCTGTGGTGGTGACAGTGCAATGAACTCATCTGCCAGGAAGCCCGAGAAATCATCCTTGCCCTGCTCCAGGAGTGTGTCCATGGAGGCCAGCGGTGACAAGCTCACGTCCTCTGTGGGGCACTTAGAGGGCAGCGCCGTGCCTGGCAGCAGTGCCTCTGTGGGGACAGAGCATGGCTGTCAGCCCCACAGCACACACCAGAACAGCAGGATTGCTGTGCTATGAGCCACTGAGGCCATGCAGATTGCACACAAAGCATCGGGAGAGCTCAGAAACATCCAGGCCAACTGGGCAGCATGACCCAGACCACTTGTTGGGTGGTCAGACGAAGAAGGGACAGCGTCCTTTCGTAAGTAGAAAGCTCCAGGGCTGCCTCTGCCAAGCTTAGGTAGGAGCAAAGCCCACCGCTGGGTGGATCACAAAATATCCCAGTTTGGAAGGGACTCACTCATAAAGATCATCAAGTCCAACTATTTGGTACTGCATGATGTGAGCATGGAGGCTGGGCTGCCCCTAACACACAGCCAAGATCTCAGCCCTGTGCTGCATGCAGCCCTTTGCCCTCATGCTCCTGGGACTGGAACAACAGTGATGACAGTGTCTTCACGCCACAGCCCAGGCATTGCCCCCATCCCATTCCCATCCCCATCTTGCTCACCAGGCATCAGCATGTTCACATCCTGGGCAGGATGCAGGAGCGGGGAGGCTCTCTGCTGCGATGAGCCAGGGGACAACTCTTCAGCAGGTGCCTTGAAGGGGCTCTTGACAGGGCTACAGACCCCAGAGCTGTCCTCGGGGCAGAGGAACACATCAATGGGGCCCTGAGTGCTTTTCACAGAGACCTGGAAAGCCTGGAGACATGGGGGACAGGTGGGACACAGAGTGCCAGGGCAGAGTTGTACCGAGGGCTGTGCAGACCCACGGGGGGGGGGGACTGGGTCACTCACCTCTGCCGGGTCCGAGACTTGCAGCTGGGTCTCTGGAGGTGCCTTGATAACCATCACCATTTGCTCAGAGGGGTCCACAATGCTCCGGAGGTCCTGGCAGGTGACGTAGGCTGCGGTGTGGTGGGTCAAGGAGCAGACACGGGGACACATTCACACACAAAACCCCAAACAGTGACTGTAGGTGCCGGGGGGGCTCCATTCCCTGCACCTCTCTCCAGCCCAGCCAGCCCCATCCCGGCCCCGCACCGAAGGATATTGCTGGTTGGAGGGATCCTCGGTGAGCAGCCGCAGCTGCACCGTGCACGTCTGGATGAGATCGTCCAGCTGCCGCTCGGCCGCCTGCAGATCCCGCAGCTCCTTCTCCAGCAGCCGCTGTCGGCTGGAGGTCCCTACGGCCACCTGGCTGCCCCTGGGATACACAGGGCTGTCACCCCCAGCACAAACATCCCACTGCTGCCATCACCGCCTGACCTCGGGGCGGGACCCAGCCACCAGCACTGCTCTGAGCTTTGTCCTCCCTCCTCCACCCTCCACCCAACCCCGGTGGCTCCCGTGTTTCCCCCCACCCTGGGGACATACAGCCACTGGATGTTGTTCTTGGACTTCTTGGTGATGAGCTGGATGCCCTCCAGGACATTGGTGATGTCGTAGATGCGCCTCTTCTGCACCTTCAGCACCTCGGCCGCCCAGTTGAGGTCCACCACACCGTCGGGGGATTGGCTGAGCAGCTCCAGGAAGCGCTTGGTAGTGAGGTTCAGAGAGGTTTCATAGCGGGATTTCTCCCCAGGAGACTTTGTCCCTGTTGGGGACAGGTGCAAGATTCAGCCACAAGGCCCAGGGCAGCCCCAGCACCGACGCTGCCACACCTCGCAGGTGAGCAGCACCCCAACATCTGCTGTTGGAGGGGGGGAGGGAAGCTCGGGGGACGGCGCTGCAGGGCCCTGCAACTGAGATCTGACAGCGCACAGCCAGGCAGGGCCCGCTGCTCCCGTGGGGACGGCAGATGGCAGAGGTGAAGCGGGAGGTGACATCCCGAACGAAGGGCCAGAGCCCGCAGCCGGCGGTTCACGGACAGCCGCGCCCGCAGCTCCAGGCCGGCAGCACAGCAGGGAGGGCCGCGCCGTACCTCTGCCGGGGATCCGGGCCCTGCCGCGGGCCGCGGGCAGACTCTCGGCTATGTACTGGTGATCCGTCTCCAAGTTCAGCTTCCGCTTCACCTGCGGGACA
>JAPSGF010000242.1:13203-81469 GCA_035772895.1 Perdix hodgsoniae | reverse complement strand
TGTCCCGCGCTCCGGCCCCGCGCGCCTTTGCGCGCCAAATCCTTTTTGCCGCGAAAGCGGCGCCAACCTCCCCGCGCCCTCCCATTGGCTGCGTCCTCCGCCGAGCGCCGAGGCGGGGGTGTGGGGGCGCCGTCCGATTGGTCGGGATCGCCCGAGGGAGGGGCGGTGCCTGCCGCCCATTGGTCAAGGGCGGCGGCGGCGGACGCTCTGACGGGCGGCCAATCAGAACCGCCGCGCCGAGGCAGGGGCCAATCAGGAGGCGGCTCGGGGACGCGGCCGTGGCGCCGCGTGGGTGAGGAGCGCGACGGGGCCTTAAAGGGGCCGAGGGTAGCACGGGGCTGTCCCGCGTGGGGCCGCTCTGAGACGGGGTCTGCGGCGCTGGGTTCTTCCTGCGCTCCTGGCTTAGAGGCGGCCGCGAAGCTGGGTGGGCGGTGTGGCTGAGCTGAGTGTCCGTGGCGGTGCCGGCGGTGCAGGGCAGGGCGCGGCAGGGCAGGGCAGGGCAGCCCATACCACCTCCCCCCCCCCCCCCCCCGCGGGACGTGGCGTGGGCGGCTCCCGCCGTCGGCATCCCCGCGTGCGGGGCGCTGATAACCTCCGTGCGTGAGGAGACGGAACCATAAAGGAAACCTAGCCAAGCCTAAAGGGACGTAAATACCCCCCCCCGGTACCGCGGGTCTGGAGGAAGCGCTGCGGCCGCGCCGAGGCCATTGGGCTCAGCAGGACGTCGCGAGCTTTGAGGGATGCTTTGCTGCTCGTTCCGCCTGTGGCTGCCGCGGGGCAGCGCTGAGACCACGGCCGAGCCCTGCTGCCCCGCCACCTCATTCCTCCGCAAGCCAAGAACAAACGGCAGCACCGTTCCGTTTGGCGGAGATGAGCAGAGTTAATTAACGCTTGGCCCTTGCGATAACCCATACACCGGTCGCGGCGATATCCCCGTTACCGAGCAGCACAGGCAGCAGTTACACGCCTGATGCGGGCTCGTTGCTGTCTCCCCACCCGCACCGGCTGCGGGGCCGTTCCGGGGCCGAGGGCTGCAGCTGCCGCACCAGCTGCTCCCACCGCGCTCACAAAGGCCGGGGCAGCTGGGGGCACGCGGTCTGCAGCCCGGGGTTTGTTTTATTCTCCCCTCCTTCATTCATGGCGGTAGTTTATGCAGGGGGAGCGGGCTGCCCCCCCCCCACCACCACCACCCCCCACCTCCCCCATGCCAATTCTCTGAGGCTTTCAGCTCTTGTGGCACTGGAAAAGGGCAGATGCAAAGACAAATGAAAGGCAAAACTGTCATTGCAACAAATGCTGGGGGAAACGAGGGCTTTTCCTGCACGCGGATGAATCCCACCTGGCACAGCTGCGGGCTGCCATAAGCTGCCACGTTGTGCTGAGCCCCGATAGCTGCCAACACTGCACTGCAGCTCCTCCTGGGCTGGGGTTTCAGAGGGCTCTGCAAGCTGCAGACTAGGCTAAATTTATCCCACCGTGGTCGTGTTTACGGGCTGTATGTGGGTCTCTGAGGTCATCTCGTGGTGGTAGGAGCAGAGGAGCTGGGAGGATACAGATCTGCTCGGAGCACAGGACAGACTCCAACCATCGCTGCCCTGACCTCAGGAAGGGTTCTATCACAGCGCTGCCCCTGGCTTGCTGCTGGGACACATTCAGCATCCCCAGACTTTGGACTGCTTTGGATTCTCACAGAGGAACCCAACCCCTCATCCCTGTCCTGGCTTCTTTCCTGTTGGAACGATGTTTCAGGTTTAGGAATTTTCTCAATCGTTGTTCCTAAAGGCAAACCATTTTTGGCTGGGAGTGCCTTGTGTGGGTCAGACCACACGCTGGGGGAGGGCAGAGGGGCTGTCCAGACATGGGAAGTGCTCACAAGGCTTACACATCCTTCATGTGTGCAGCTGAATGAAGATACAGGTTCTGCATGTCCCTGTGCTGTTAGCATGTACCTGTGCCAGAAGCACGTTTACTGTTCTTGTCATCTACAGCTCGGTCTGGCTTCTAGCAGTTCACCATACAGACTGTGCTGAGCTGCTGCTCCAGCATGGCCACATCCACATGGGAGATGGCACAGCTGGATCCTGCTTCCCAAGAGTTAGGAACTGTTCCTTTCATTGTGTTATTATACAGAACACCACAGCAGCAATTTTGCCCCCACGACAGCAGCTATTGCCTTGGATGCTGGGCAGAGCAAGTTTGGCTGCTTTACTTCCTTCCCTCTTACAGTTGTATCTAATATTGACACTCAGTATCCACCTGCAGTCCCAGGGTGAGGGCAGCAGGGGAGTGGATGCTGCTCACCCACCAAACCAAGACAGCCCTGCCCAGCCCTGTAATCCAAAGTAAGTCACTGCCTGCCTCCCAAGTGAGCTGCTGAAAGCTGCTCCATCCCACCAGACTCTCCGGCTTCCTTCAGCCCAGGGCACTGGCTTACAAGGGAAGAATAGGGCAGGATGTCTTAGGGGAAAAAAACCTTCTGTGCTTTAAGCTTCACACAGGAGTGTGTTTGGACTCGGTGACTTCGCCCAGCCCAAGCTCACTTCCCAGCAGGTGCACGGCGCAGCCATTGGCACTGCAAAGCCAGAGGGTGGGTGAGGCACCAGCTCAGAGCTTCATCTGGAAAGGAAATATGGCTTGGTACAATATGAAGGGAAAAACAAACAGCTGAAGATAAGGCTGAAATCAGCTCCCAGGTGTTGGTCTGGCTTCTCCCAGGGCTGATGATGGAGCTGCTCAGTGCTCCCCGCCCCGAAGGGCTCCTGGAGCTCCCTGTGCCACGTGGAGCTCCTTGCTCAGGGCTGCCTTTATCTCCACTGCCACAGCTCTCACCTCTACCACATACCTCCTCTGTAGCGCTCGGCTTTGAAGCAGCACCCGAATCATTTGCATGTGTACTTCTGTTCCTTAGCTAATGGGAGAGGCACACTCAGGCTCGTGTCCTTTTGAACAGTTGCACGCTCTCTGAGAGCACCTGCACGTGTCAGAGATAGGCTGCAAGGCACCAGGGAGCAGTTTGCCCTCTAACCACATCAGCCCACACTGACTTCTCAGGCTGCAATGCCAGAGCCAGCCGTGTTCATTCCTGTTCACCCCGAGTGCATCCAGTTTGCACACGTTGCCAGTTGTCCATCCCAGCCCCGGTTTGACCAGCTGAGATGCAACTCCTGGGTTACACAGCAATTATGGACCTAAAATAGACCCAGCAAGACCAGAAGCAAAGGCAACAACCCCTGTGTTACAAAGCAGTCATTATTTCCCTCCTCACTGCCAGCCTCACAAGGAAAGGAGAGAGCTGAAAATTTGAAACAAGGAAAAAAAGTGACCTCCTCCAGCAATCTGGGGTGAACATACAGGTTGAAAACTCAAGATTAGCACCCCCAAAATATTAACAGCGGCAGGCAGACATTGCACTGCATGGCACTGCGCCTGGTTTTCTCTCCTTATCTGCTGGATTGCAAAACCAGCAACAGAAAATGGAAGCCAGTCTACTCAGGTTGGTGTGATCCGAACAAACACCGCCTGGCAAACAGGAAAGAGCGCACGGCTTGGGTTGGTATCCAAAGGTCAGATTTGCGCTGATGCAGTGAAAATGGGCTTCACCATACCAGCTTCTTCTCAGAGAGGGTATCTGTAGTGGTTACCAGTACCCTACTGGCACCCAATGGGACGCAGGGTGCTGCTCTCAGCCTGCTCTGAGATGCAGAGACCATCCCCTCCCTTCTGCTCCCACCCAGCTCGATTTAGAGCTTAAACCTCCCTACCAGGGCAAGGAAACCTTGCAGCCCTGATACCAAACTTCTGCAGTTTTCCTTTCAGAATTCCCCTCTCCTTAACTGAAAGGATCAGATGCAGTACCTCAGCCAAACCAAATATTACACACCCACTGAGCTTTCACCTTTGTTCAATAATAAAGCTGTCCAGGAGATGGTTTTTCAGTAACCCTGAAGAAGAGCAGTAATGTAGGAGCTGTTTTCCAAAGTGAAGTGAAGCACAGCACGTACACCAGGGCAGCACGCAGTGCTGTAAATAACCCCGAGCTTGCTTTGTTCGCTCATAAAATAAATGATTAATAGCTCAGGATAGTCAGCCTGGTGTTGGAGGCTGGCTGAAAACTTTTGATCAGTTCCATTCATTAACCTTTAAAATTACCTCTGCAAAGGAGACTTGAAATGTGAAGGAGGAGCACGATTTCAAAACCAACACTGTACTTTTATCCACAACTCTGTTCTCGACAGGCTGAGCTGAACACTGAGATGCTGTGTTCCTCCTTAGAGCACTCAGCATCTCAGAGTCAGGTGCCTGGGAAGAAATAACGGGGCAAAATAAGGCGGATGTAGACAAAAGCGTGTTCATCTTAACATTCAAAACCATTGGGGTGGGGGGGGAAATGTTACTCCCTTTGTGATCTGCGAGCGTGTGGCCGATTTGCAGGTGGCTTCCCAACTGCCTCTTTATTCCTTTTGCTTTTAATGCTAATAAAAAAAAAGGAACACAAACAGGGGCTCAGCTCCTCACACAATGCGCTGGGGGAGGGCAGGGGGTGTCACTTCTGTATCCAAAAGTCTGACTCAGACAGATTACTTCTAGTTCACTTCTTTACTACACGCCGGCATTGTTCCAACACATCGGCAGCAGAAGGGCTCCATCCCCAGCTATCTGGTCCCAGGAACAGCGATGCGGACCGATGCCGTTAAAGAACATTTCCAATTACTTCCCTGGGGAAAGAAGTGACTTGCAGCTTAACGTCCTGCCCGCACGCAGCGGGAACACAAACCGTCCCAAAGCGCAGCTGATGACTGCTGCTGCACAGCCCCTGCTCTGGGATGAGCTGTGGTTTGTTTTCCGGGGACAGCAGCTGGGTCCTGGGTCACAAGTACAGATGGTTGGAGCCTCAGGAGCAATTTGCTTTGAAAGTGACGTTGGGAAGAGATTTGCAGGAGGAAAAGGGCATCAGAAGCAAGGCCAGCTGATGGCTGCTGTTGTCAGGATCCTAGAGCGCTGCTATTGGCTTCGTTCTGCCATCTAGAGAGCATAGAGGTACTGCTGTGGGGTTGGGGTGGCCAGCAGGGACAGAGAGGTGATCATCCCTCTCTACTCTGCTCTTGTGAGGCCCCATCTGCAGTGCTGTGTCCAGGTCTGGAGCCCCCAGTACAAGAAAGACAGGGAGCTGTTGGAGAGGGAACAGAGGGGAGCCGCAGAGATGATGAGGGCACTGGAGCAGCTCCCCTACACAGACAGGCTGAGGGAGCTGGGCTTGTGCAGCCTGGAGAAAAGAAGGCTGTGGGGTGAGCTCATTGCAGCCTTTCAGTGCCTGATTGAGGTTGGATGTGTGAGGGAAGGAAGTTCTTGACAGAGAGAGCAGTGAGGTGCTGGAACAGCTGCCCAGAGAGGCTGTGGGTGCCCCGTCGACCCCTGGAGGTGTTCAAGGCCAGGTTGGATGGGGCCCTGGGCAGCCTGGGCTGGTATGAAATGTGAAGTAAAAGTGAAATTGGTGGCCCTGCACACAGGGTTGGAGCTTTGTGATCCTTGAGGTCCCTTCCAACCCTGGCCATTCTGTGATTGAAGGGGCACAGCAGATCCTGACCCTTTGCAGAGCCAGAGAAGTGCTGCACAAGCACTGTGTGACTGCAGCCACAACACAACTACCAGCAGAAGCACAGCAGTCCACATTTAACAGAATCAGAAGCCTTTCTCCAGAAAGGAAGGTGGAAAACCTTTAACAGACAACAGCTCCCAGAGGCAGCCTGCAGGGTGCTGTCCTTCAGTTACACACAGTCAGAGATTTGTTAGTCTGACGGTTCCAGGAAGAAACTTTCAAGCCATAACCCTTGAGTTCTAGAATGGTCTTCTCAAATCCCATCAAAGGATCTCATCTTATTTAATCCAACATAGCAATCGGGTGCCTCAGACCTCCACCAGTGGAGGCAGGGCATGATATTTATAAAGAAATCAGATAAGATGAGCACCAGTGGGATTGAAAAGTAGATGTGTAAATGGAGAGCTAAAACAGGAGGTAAGAGAGGAGGAAACAAAGCAGTCCTGTCTGAGACAAAAGGGCAAGATGCTTAATAACTCTTACGACATTCACCACATAAAGCCAGCATGTCAGGAATGATTTTAATGCACATCATTATGTGAATGGTCGTACAGTGGTGTCAGTAACTCATAGTGTTAACAGCTTGATGGTATAAACTATAAAACAGCTGTTGTTTTTGATGAAATGGAGCACTTCTCTGTGTGCTGCTCCTGGCAGTCAGCAGTGCAGTTTTAAAAGGGAGACCCACTGGTACCTCCACGCTCCATGGTGCAGCAACAAGACTGCAGTAACAGCAGGGACATCAGTCTGCTCACAGTTGATGCACCCCACAGCTGTGGTGGGGGAAATTCTGATCCTAAGAGTAACCCAGGTGATCTTCCACCAAACTGGAAGTGCTTGTTAAGAAGTGTCACTCGCTGCTGCATACAAAGTACCCACAGTTCCACCCGAGGGTGGCAATGTGCCTCAGCCTGTTTGCAAAGGAGCCTTAAGCAGCACAGGGAGTTTTGGTACTTAGTTCAATCTGCTTTTAAAAGCTTGATCAAAAAGTTTTAAATAATTGCAGGGTATTCATTAGTGTGCTCTGTAGAGGGACAGATTTATCCCAAGTGCATGAGAGGAACTGAGAACAAATATTTACAGGGCTTGTATCAGAGAGACTTCATGGTTTGATTCAGTCTCCCTGAGAGAAAACTGCAGAGGAACTCTCCGAGGGAGAACACAGCTCTCCCTGCAACGGTTTGTATTGGATTTCCTGTCTTCCATAGAAACCAAGAAAAAACATCCTTGCTTTCAGAATCAAGCAGGTCCCCAACTCCCATCACACCACTACAGTGAGTGCAGCAGCACAGAAAAACCCTTCCACCTTGCAAGCATTCAGATAATGCCCAGAACATTGCTTCCATGATTAAATCCATTCCCCACTTACTGTCAAGTTGTTATATTAAAAGTGCTTTTTTTTTTTCTTTCCTTTTTAAGAAATGCAATAAGCAAACAAAACCAAAGGAAAATACGGTCTCTTTAAAAGAAGAGTGATTTTACTGAAGGATCCCAAGGCATGTAACTCTCCCTGAGGCACTGTAATAACTTTCCATGGGCTATTTACTAGCTCTAAACAGAGCTAACAGAAGACGAATGAGAATATTCTGATGAGGAAACAAGAGGCAACTCTCCTTGATAGGTGTTAATTTAAACACGTTCATCAGTCAAGGGCAAGGGAGCCACCTTTTCTCTTAGCTGCTGGAAGGCACCATCCGCTCTGCAGGTGTTGTACAACGAGCCGACTATTTGCTCTCAGGCTTTTTGTTATAAATGAGGAAGTCAGAAATGTCGTGCCACACGTTGCTGTCATCATACAGGTAGGTCATGGAGGCCTGCAGAGAAGGCTGCAGGGTCTGCCGGTGGTATTCAAAGAGCCAGAGAACCGTTCCCCACACCAGAGCAGCGACAAGTGGGAAGGGATCCTGCTTGGGCTGTGGGATGTAGCCCTTCTCCACGGCCAGCCGAGACAAGCCAAACAGGATTCGAGACAGCAGGTACATAATGATCTGCATGGAGAGAAAAGCCAGAGAACGTCAGGAAAAGAGCCTGGCTGGTAATTCTGATCAGAGTGAGCGATTCAGCTGTGATAAGCTGTGCAAGAGAGGCAGAAACAGTTCATCCTGTGTAACAGCAAACAGTGTAGGTTCACACATCAAGCCATCTCGAACTGGAGATGTTTGTGCCTTCCCTGTCTTCTCCAAGTCCTACTGCCATGAAAGTGCTCTAGTTTAGTAAGCAAGAAACGCTTACACCTGATGCAATAAATCTTTGCAGTTGCAGATCAGTTGCACAACTTTCATCAAAGCCACCTCAGATGCTGCTGCTGATATCCACAGAGCAGCCTTGTTAGCCTGCCAAGATCCAAACCCAGAACTCTGGGCACCACCTAAACCCCGACTAAAGGCATGGCCTTAAAGCAGGGGGTTGTGCAAGTAGAACACTTGTGATTCACCTGTGCCTACGTGTTTTACTGACCCAAATTAAAGCTGGTAACAAGCAGCTTCAAACCAAGCTTTCCCTGAGCAGCTTTTGTCAGTTTACCCAATTTAGTCAAGCGTAGCTCTGCAACCAACCGTTCTTCACACACGACAAAGCTCAAGCTTGTGGGTTTAGCTCTGCAAGCAGGCAGATTGAGCACAGTTACCGCAGGGCAGAGGATGGGTGGGGTAACCCCACAGCCTTGGGTTGCCAACCTGTCCTCCTAGAGACAAGTGCAGCTCTGGAGGTTCACCAGGATGTTTAGCTCTCAAACTACAAACATCACCATGGGGGCACACAGCCACCTCCAGAGCACAGAACAGTCAAAAAGAGAACGTTGTACAATGAGCTGTGCTATAAAAGTAATGCTGCACAGGGAGAAATGAGCCAGGCTATACCAACCACATCCTGGCACACGACCCACCCATCTGTTAGTCTTTCTGTCAACCAAACGTTCAGCAAGGGCATTTACCTGGCTGTTGATGGGATTGTTCTCACCGAACACTAACCAACCCCCAATGCAGGCTGCAAAGAAAGAATGAAATGGAATTTTTTTCCCCTGTAGTCGGGACTGCAACGCCATCAGCCCCTTGTAGGTGAACACAAAATACGCCAAGTTCCGGGAATGAGTGTACGTGGCCTGAGCAATCGATTTCAATTTCTCTCTTAAACTGAACAAAAGAAACAGAAAATTAGGAGAGCAAAAAGGCAGCATTGCCAGCGACCAGCCCGGATCTTACATGCCTCCAGCCTGCCCACCCACATCAATAGCTCTGATACCCCCCAAAAACATCTCCTGCTTTGTGAGGGAGGAGGGATCGCTGACTCTGGGTCACTCACCAGCACTCCTCACACTCCGCATTTGTCCAATTCTACAAACAGCCAACCAGCTTTTTTTTTTTTTTTTTTCCTTATCTTAGTTCAAATTTCTGGCTAACTGGGAAGAGCCACAATGGGCACTGGTGAATCTCAGCCCCCTGTAAGAAAGCACAGAGAGGAGCAGACTGCTGTTGTTTGCATCTGCTAATTTCTCACCTGTCCGTTGCTCCTCAACAACCACTGCATGAGTGATTAAGTTCTTTACTATGACAGCAGTGAGGTGCTGGAACAGCTGCCCAGAGAGGCTGTGGGTGCCCCGTCCATCCCTGGAGGTGTTCAAGGCCAGGCTGGATGGGGCCCTGGGCAGCCTGGGCGGGGAGGTTGGTGGCCTTGGACATAGCAGGGGGGCTGGAGATTCATGATCCTTGAGGTCCCTTCCAACCCCGGCCATTCTGTGATTGACCCCCAGCAGCACGTCCAGCTGTGTGCACACACAGGTCACCCTGCTTAACACAACAGTGTGCACCGAACGTGTTGGACTTATTTGCTGCTTTTTAAACACAGGTTCCATGGGAATGAGGAATAACTAATGCTTGGATGGAAGCACCCCGGGGAGCAGCGCAGAAAAGCAGCAGCAGGGCGGTACCTTCCAGTCCTGAACAGGAAAGTCATCACCAGGGCATGCGGAGCACGGATCTTTGCTCCGTACCTGCAAAAGCGAGACGCGAGACGCTTTTCACACCACGCTATCAAACGACCATCCTACCACCCATCCCGCAGGTGCTACAGCAGCGGCCCGGCAGCAGCGCAGCGCTGCGCAACGCCGGCACACAGCAGCGGGCACGAAGAAGCCGCTCGGCCCCGACGGCACGGCGCGGCCCCGGAGCCTTTCCTCCCCAGCCCCCACGTGCGGGCCCGACCTCGCAGCGCTCCCCGCCGCCCAGCACTCACACGGCCCCGTTGCGGAAGCCCTTGAGGACGGCGAGCGCGGCGCGGTAGCGGCGCCGCAGGAGGAGCGCGTTGACGGCGCGGAGCAGCGCAGCCGGCAGAGCGGCGCCCCCCGCCATGGCGCCGCCCGGCACTCCGCAGCGCTCGGCGAGCCCGCTTCCGGGGGGCGGGGCTGCGCCCGCTGCGCGCACGGGCTGCCCGAGCTGTCCGTCAACGCTCTCGGCCAATAGGCGGCGACATCCCACTCGCCCGTTCGTGCCGGCAGCCAACCGGAGGCGCCGCCCCTGCGACCCCGCAGGTCGGCTCCGAGGGGGGTCCCGAGGCGCTCCCGAGCCTCGGCGCGGTGCCGGCCGCCGGGATGCCGTCGGCGCGCTCCCCGGTGCCATGCTGAAGCTCCGCCCGGCGCTCCGTGAGCGGCGCCGTTCCCCTCCGGCCGCCCCCGGCCGCGCCCCGCCCGGGGAGAGCAGCCCGCCGCCCGGCCGCGCCCCGCCGCGCGCCCCGCTCCCGGCCCGAGCTCACGCGGCGTGCGGAGGCCGCCCCCTGGCGGCGGGTGGTGCCGCCCCTCCCTCCGCCTCCCCTCCCTCCTCCCTCCATGCCCGCTCCGGCTGTCGGGTCGCGGCCGCCCCGGCTCCAAGATGGCGCAGGCGATCTTCGAGGCGCTGGAAGGTAACGGCGGCGCCGCTCCCGTCCGGCCCGGACCCGGCGTCCCGCGGCTCGAGGCCGCCTCCCCCCCCCCCCCCCCCCCTCCCCCATCCCCGGGGCGGACGGGCGGTGCGAGCGGCCCCGTGCGGCGGCGGCAGAGGCGGGAGCGCAGCCGGGCCCCTCCGTCACCTCCCCGCCTCCGGGCGGCCGCGGCATCGCGGTGCCCGTCGGTCCTCGGTGCGGCCCGCCGTCCCCCTCCCTTTCACGGCTCCCCCTTCGCCCCCTGCCTTCTGGGCAGCCCTGGCGGCCGCTCCCGTCCCTGCACACCGTGTCCCCTCCCATCCCGTGTCCCCGCGTTTTGGGGCCTCGCCGTCACCTCGCTGTCCTTTGCCCGTCGGGACACCGACGCACGAGGGACGCGCCGAGCCCCGGAGCGCCCAACCACCCAGCTGGGGCGCCGTCGGCACCCTGCTGCCGGCACTCTGGATGCTCCCCCATCCCCAAAGGCTGCAGGATCCGGGCCCGCTGCCGTTCGTGCTCCCCTGCTGCCCCCAGATGCTGCCCGACGGCTGCCTGCCCCTATGTGTGTGTGTGTGTAGGTCACACGATGTGTGCGGGCTGCGTGGCGTGGCTGCACCCGGCTGCGCAGGGCTCCGTGCTCACGGTCAGCCTGCTGCAGAAGAGCTGTTTTACCAGGCATCCTATTTTCCCAAATAGGATGGCACCTTTCCCTTTACATCGTTCCCCAAGGGGACACCGCTGTCTGGTGTCAGCATCCTAAGGCTGCTGTGCGAACAGCACCTGCGGCCGCAGCGGCAGAAGGATGAGCAAGAACAAATATCGCGTATTGCCCTCAGTTTGGTCAGCTCTCGGTGCGTTTGGCAGCGCCGTCTGTGTGACCCCGCGCACCGTTTCCTCTCTGCAGTCAGCTCCGTGCTGCGTGGGTTTCATTGCAGAGTTCAGGAGGCCAAAGCGTCTTTGCAAATTGTGTTTGTTTTTTCTTTCCTTTCCCCAAGAAATGATGGCTGGACCTGTTTGCTTTGTTTTGCTGACTGGACTGATTACAGGCTGACGGTGGCTTGGTGTCTGTGTGGTGCTCAAGGCAGTCGTGTCCCCAGTGACTGCCACGGGGCAGAGATTCCTCTGCACTGCCGCTGCAGCCCTTGGAGCTGTGTTGACAGGAGCAAACCAAAGGGTTCACTGCGTGAAATTCGGGGCTTGAGGCGATAGGAGAACCTGGGGGAAGTGGGCAGTTTTGTTCTGCTCTCTAAACTGAGAGAGATTTGAAAGGAGAGGGAAATAAAAGCCCAAATCAGCAACCTTGGATTTTTATCCTGCCTTCCCCAAATCTGCATGTTTCTCTCAGGTTTCGGGGAGGCACGCTGCTGCTGGGAAGGCACAGATGGCTTTTTTATTATTTTTTTTAAGGTTTCATGGCTGAAGAGCATCCTGCAGGCTGGTATCAGTGCAGAACTGCTCCATGGCTGTCTCACGGAGCTGCAGCAGCAAAACCAAGCGGCTGTGCCTGCCTGGCTTTGTTGGTTACTAAACCTTAGATGTTTTCCTCTGTATCAAGTCTGTCACTGTGCGTTTAACTTGTGAAATGCAGGGGCACCCTGTGCATCAGTGCAAATTGACAGAAGAACGAAGGGCAGTTATTTCTGTTGTCCTGGGCTGCTTTGCTCTGGCTGCGTGTGCTGCTGATCCTGCAAGCAGGATTGAGGCCACCATGCAGCTTTTTCTCTCTGAAGATCTGTCAGTGAGCCAGAAAGAAAGCCTGGGGCTGGGCATGCCAAGTGCACCAATCTCGGTGCAATGGGAATGATTCTTCATTTCCACTCTTATTGCTTATTTTCCAAATGTGTTAAAACTGAGCATTTGATCCCCAGTTTCCTTTTTGTGTCCTGCTAGCTTACTCCCCCTGCAAAAAGGCTGCTCCGTTCCCCTCTCTGCTTTACATTTGTCAAGCAGTGCCTGCAGTGTGCCTTTGCAGTTGCCCAGGAGATGCTGTGCAGAGCAGGAGGTGTGTTGTAAAGCCAGTGTGAGAGGATCCAGCGGCGTGGTGCCTGCAGAGGCTGGGATGCAGCCACTCTGCAGAGTGAAGGCTTGCAAAACTGGCCCTGCAGCTCTGCTGTGCCTGGCTGTGATTTATGTGACAGGGCTCCCGTTGGTGAGGCAGGGCATGAGGCAGCCTGATCCGCTGCTTGCCAGTAGCTGCTACTGCCCTCCGCCCCCTGGCAGCTGCAGAGCAGTGCTGTGCTGTCTGCCAAGGGCACGTGCAGCGCTGTGACCTCTCCTTGGGGCAGGGTGATGGATGGAAATGGTGCTCATGGAGTCTCACCATCGTTGGCTTCACGCGGGAGAAATGGGCATTTGGAATGTCTTTAAAACGTGTGACCTCTCAATGGGGGCTCTGCTCACCTGCACTGTTGGAAAATGATTGGGCTGATGAATTTTCTCTTTAGTGCAGCACGTAATGCCAAGGTCCAACTAGGTAAGGGCTTTATTTGGCAAAGATCTTGGAGAAGATGTGCGTGCTGGGCTCGATGCAGCAGCTGGGTGTCTCTGGCCGCGTTCCCTCCGTAGGTGAGCAGCTCCCATTTCCTGTATTTAGTGGGAACATTTTAGAGCCTTTTAGTTGTAATGAAAAATATTTGTTCCAGGCCAAGTGAGCTGGTTCTTGCAGCAGTTTGGCTGTGCGTGCGCTCCTGGAGCCCCACAGGAGATGGAAATAAGAGCGTGTGGCTGTCAGCTCGTGTGGGAGAGGCACTCGTGGAGAGGTGCAGAGTTGGGGGAGCTGTGGTCCTGCTTGCTGTGTGTCCCAGCACTGAGTCCCAGTCCTGCCGTATCTAAATCCTCCTGTGCTTTGTAGGCCCGTGTCAGGTCAGACACGGGAAGGCTGATCTTGAAAGCAGGGAGGTGTTTTAAGAAAACGTCTTAAAGAAGCTCAGGTGTGGGCTGAGTCCAGGATGCTGCACACCAGGCATTTTGTCTTCAGCAAGCTTGGTGGCTTGTCTTTGCAGTACCTGCTGTGTCCCCACAGAGAGCCATCCAGGCTGCTGTACTGGGCAGCCCATGACTTCCAAGTGTCTGCCTTGTAGCTATCTAAGCATCCTTCCTTGCTGCAGTGGGCATCTGGAACCAAGCCCTCTTTCAGTTTTCCTTGCACTACTTTCTCTTCCTCTGCTTGTACCAAAGCTGTATACAGAGACACGTAGGAGTGTTGCTTTAGTGTGAATCTTAATGCTGTAGAGCATGGTGAGAAGGTGAGGGTGGCTGTGCAGCAGAGAAGTTCCCACCATGACTTGCTTTGAGTGAGCTCCTGGCCCCCGGGTGGCTCCATCTGTGTTCGTGCCATGCTTGATTTACCACCTGTGCTTGTGTCTTCTTCCAGGAATGGATAATCAGACGGTCCTGGCTGTGCAGTCCTTGCTGGATGGTCAAGGAGGTGTAACAGATCCATCTGCTCAAAATGTCAATGCAGCTGCCCCCATCCAGCCCATGGGTGAGTTCTGGGGGAGCAGAAGTGAGGCGAGGGGCCGTGGGCTGCAGGTCTGCCCCAGTGTGCTCTCATGGCTGGCAGAACAGCCAGCCTGTCCATGTTGGGTGCTGCTGTGAGTGTTGGAATCCCTCAGCGGGACTGGGCAGAGCAGGAGGAGGGGTGAGTGCCAAAGTGAGCAGAGATGGTTTAGGGTGGTTTGTGGCAAGAGTGGCCTCTGTGTTCTGGACAAAGGTGAGGAGGGAGGGAGCAGCTGTTCCTACCTGTATTCATATTTTTTTATTTAATGAGCCATTTCTTATCCCCTGGCGACATATTCAGTCACTGTGTACCTCATCTGTGTGATGGATATGGGAATGGGTGGTTCCTGTGCATGCAGAAAGCCACAGTGTTCAACCAAGGTGCTCTGAGTTAGGTGCTGAGTTACGTGCTGGGTTCCACACGTGCTGCGTGCTGACAGTTTGGCTAGCAGCAGACCCAGCAGCCAGTGCAATGGAATGATGCTGTGAGTCTTTCCCTGTGAGAGTGTTTATTCCTTCAGATCTTTTTCCCCTTGTGTGGGCCAGCCATAAGATCAAAGTAGACAGTGAATTACCACGTTGCCCTGGGAGAGACAGAGAGATAAAGCCTTTCGTGGTGGCCAGGATCTGAGTTGTGTCCCTGGAGAGGTTATGGTCTGCATCCCCAAAACAGATGGCAGATACAACTCTGTGAGCTTCAGGATATTTTTTTTTCCAGAGGTTTGAGTGCAACTGGCTCAAGTGAAAACTGCCATGTGCGTATGTGATTTACGAGTGCTGCAAATTTCATACAGACCGGTGATGACTGGGTTCTTCTGCCTCTAACATCAAGCAGAGGCACCAAAGACCAGCAGTGCTCCTGGGGATGGGATTCAGGCAGAAGTTGCAGTTCACTGTGTGATTTGATGCACCTTACTTCTCATCCTCTGTGCAACCTGAGTAATAAAGTCTGTCTCGTCCGGGATAAAGCTTTGGAAGAAGCTATGTAGACAAAAAACAGAAGGAGTGAGTCTGGATTGATTGATTGTGCCACTGGGATGAGAAGACTGATGATGGGATTCAGCTCATCTCAAGGAGACAGCATGCTTTGTGTTTGGAAACAGAACTGAGACAGGTCTCGTTCACATTAGTTGGATTTAGGGAGAGTTTAGGATTAGGGAAGGGCAATTGCACCTGATATCTCCTGATGATATCCACGAGATGCCAAGATACATGAAGTGTCTGTTTTCTTGCCTTTACTGGCTGTAGCTTGAGTGTAGCACTGGGGAAGACCTGCAGCAGTGACCTGTTTCTCTAATTGCAGATGATGAAGATGTGTTCCTGTGTGGGAAGTGCAAGAAGCAGTTCAACTCCTTGCCTGCCTTCATGACCCACAAGAGAGAGCAGTGCCAGGGAAACACCCCTTCCCTCTCCACGGTCTCCCTGGCCAACAGTGTGTACACCCCTTCCATCACGTCGGTGCAGCAGGCTCCAAGCACGAGCCGACAGGTACCATGCTGTGAACCAGCTCTGCCACCGTGGTTGTGGGAGTGGAGAGACCCCTAGGTGATGCTTTTAGGTCCAATGATGCCTCATAATTCACCTCTCTCAGCTGTGATGCTCTTAGCTTTTGACCTCCCCTTAAATTTGCCTGGCCCTTGCAGCAAGGTGTCCTTCAGAATGGGTGTCTGATGCACCTTTCTCAGGCTGGAAGAGGTTCTGCTCAGGACCACCAGGTCTGCAGTGTGCTGGGCATGCAAGGCTCCGTTGGAGAGGCTCTCACTGGCTCATGGTCGGAAGAGGAAGCCAGGTGTCTGTGGTAGCCTCACCCCTGTGTCCCTTCTTTCATCTCCTGCAGTTAACCCCATATCACCTGGTGTGTTGTGCAGTAAGGGAATATCCTTGCCTCAGTAGCCCTCCTTCCCAACAGGCTTACCAGGAGCGAGTCCCTTGTGCATGACACATGCTGTGCTTGCAGCCATGGTGCTTTATGAAGTTCTTCAAACCAACTGTTATTTTTTCAGTTTACTCAGTGCCAGTGGATGGTGCTTCCCAGAAGCAAAATGGGAGCTCTCAAACAGCAAATGCTGTTTGTTTTCATCCATAAAATAAGGACATCCACCCTCCCCTCCTCTTCACCATCTGCAGCCAGAGCAGCCTCTGTCTTCCTCCAACTTTCCTGGCTGGCAGGAAATATTCAGGAAAGACACGATCTTGTCTGTGACTAGTTTGTCCTGTAGAACTGGTTAATAACCACTGATTTGAACTGCAGCCAGTGACCTCTTCCTTGAGCCGCTGTCATCTTTTATACCATTTTCTGGAGAACATTTCTGGCACTGCTTTAATGTTACAGCTAGAAACTGCCACGGACTCAACAGGAAGCTGTGGGTAATTACTTTGGCTTCTCACATCCTCTGGTCAGCAGATAGTAGGGGCTCAGAGGCTCAGCAGTAAGCCATGTCATTGTATTTCTGAGTTTACTGTATTGTCTTGTTGCTGGTCAACAATGCCTTGTTTATTTATTTTCTTTTAGCAAATTTCTACATACATCACCGTTCCTCCGTCGCCGTTGATTCAGACCCTGGTGCAGGGGAACATCTTGGTTAGTGATGAGGTGCTGATGTCAGCCATGTCTGCTTTTACCTCCTTGGACCAACCCATGCCAGCGGTGCAGCCCCCAGTACAGGTAAGAGACGTGTGGTCTGAAGGGCCTTCACGTCCTGGGACTGTGGTTGTGTGGCAGGAGGATGCAGGTGGTTGATCAGAGCCTAGAGACCTGCTTTGATGCAGAGTGCTGGGCACCTTCCCCAGGGGACAGCCAGGCTTGGGAAGGGGTGTTGGATAAATGATAGGGTAACTCAGGGCCCGCGTTCTGCTGGTATCTTTGTTGCTGGATGCTCAGATCTTTGCAATGAGATGTCCCCAGCCTTCTGCTGCACTCCTGTGTAGTGGTTGGTTTCCAGAGCCCTTACGAGTTTGCCTCACACATCCCTCTTTTCCTGGCGTAGTTGTTCTGGGCTTTCCCTAAGGCTGTCCATGCTGGATACACTCACCTTGCCCTGAAAATATCCTCTATAACCATAGGGTTTAAAAACAAAGTGAAAAAGCAGTGGGGTTTGAATGCTTGGGTTCTAGAGAAGATGGTGTCTACTGTCAGTCCAAATCGACCCTCTGTAAGTCAGCGAAGTCTGATCCAACCTGATGTTTGGACGGTGCCGCTTTGCATCAAGACATCATCACTATTGCAGGTGCCCTTCTGATTTGGGACATGGGAGCATGTGTCAAGAAGCAACCCCTCCAGCTTTTTGCTGCTACAGCAGTGCTGTGTTCTCAACATCTTGTCTTTCTTTCCCTCTTCTGTTTTCAGAGCAGCATGAGCATGCATGCCGGGGCTGGTTACCTCTCACAGCCCCCTCCGCCTCCACCTCCCCCTCCACCACCTCCTCCACAGCCCCCACCACCCCCTCCTCCAAGCCTGGGGGCTCCGGGGCAGCCCAACACCGGCAGTGGTGTGGTTGAAGTGTACAGTGCTCCTGCAGCCATGGCAGCAAACAGCTCAGTGGAGATCCAGGCGCTGGGGATGCAGCCGTACCCAGCCATGGAGGTAAGGCTGTCCCCAGGCTCTCTGTACTCCTGGGCCTCTTCTAGCAAGCCAGACAGCAGTGCTGCTTGGGCTAGAAATGCTGAATTAGAGACTGGGAGGTTATGTTAGGTTATTTGAGGGATTATTTCCTCTGGGAAAAAAGTACTGATCAGAAGGATGTCAGCAAGATGAAGGGGATTCTGAGAACTCAAGAGAGTGGTGAGGCTCTGGCACAGACTGCCCAAACAGTTGTGGATGTCCCATCCAGGGAGGGGCTCAGTGCCAGGCTTGACGTGGCCCTGGGCAGCCTGATAGAGTGCCTGGTTTAGTGGCTGGCAAACCTATTCACAACAGTGTGGGTTGGAACTGAATGATCTTTAAGGTCCCTTCCAACCCAAGCCATTCTGTGATTCTATGAACAAGCTATAAAGAAAGCTGCAGGCAGATGCAGGCTTCCTGCGGGTGTTGCAAAAAGGGCTGAGGTGAAGGGGTTGTATCAGGGGTGCAGAGCTGTGCATTGCAGGCTTAAGTGGAGCGAAGAAGTCAATCTGAATCTCAGTGAGCTTGACAAAGGCAGCTTCTCCTAAAGGGAGGCACAGGCAGGAGTAGGTTTAATGGTGGATCAACTGCGCACAGCCTCCATGTTTGCACTGACACAATGGAAACTAATGGGTGTGATAGAGGTTTGCCAGCCTTACCTTTGTAACTGGCTGCTGATCTGCAAGTGACAGTGCTCAGAAATGGATGGGCATGTTGGATACTGGGATGCTACGCTAATTTATCAGGGTGGGAAACAGGAATGCCCTGAAACCGTACCGCTCTTTGTTGGTCTCTGTGCTTTTCTCTAAACATCCATTTTTGATGTGCTGATGTAAACAGCTCTGTTTTGCCACCTGAAGTTTTCTTGTGTTTTCCTTCCCGTCTGCAGGCCTGCTGGGGCAGGGCCTGGAGGTCCCAGCCTTCAGGGTGCTGTGGGCCTGCAGGCTCAGTGGTGATGGTGCTGGTCACCTGCCCTGGAGGAATGAGGAACTATTCCATGCACAAGGCATAGGCAGGGTACTAGAGGCCTCCTTCAGTGTTTCTTTGACATTCTTTTCTTGCTGTAAAAGCATCTTAGATGCTTTGTGATGTTCAGCCAGAGTTTCACAGTGTGCATAGTGTTAGTTTTAGAGAAACGTTGTTGAATTGGTGAACCTGAAATTTATTGTGCGGCAGGAAGTAGAAAACTCAGCCAGCCTAATAACCTGACGTGGCAAGTGTTGCTGGAGACGGAGGATAGTAGGAACTGTGCTTAGCACAGTATTGTGCTGTGTAGCAAACCTCTTTCCACTGGTAATGGAACTCTTGCAGGTACCAAGCCAGTGTGTGGAAAGTCCTGTGTACCCCTCTCCCCCTGTGTACAGCCCTGGGAAGCAGGGGTTCAAGCCCAAGAATGCCAGCGTTCCCACACCTTTGACCAGTGCAGGAGGAGGCAACGTGGTTGGTTTTGATTCCACCTCAGCTGTCAAAAGTAGACGTTCCAAAAGTGAGAGTGGGCTGCAGGAAGGTAAGTGTCCTTATGGCATGTACCCTATGCTAAGCTGCAGGCCACCGTGCTTATTCTGTGCCACTGGCTCTCAGGGTCCTGTGGGGTGGCACTGACTGTGCTGCAGCTCCCTGGGAGGAGCACCACCCCCTACACAAGGCTATCAAGAGCAGGTGAAAGCGTGGGCATGCTTCTTGTCTGCCCCCTCTGTGTACACATGAAAGGATGTGGATCTGTGCTGCTGGATGGGCAAACTTGTGCTAAATCTCTGCAGCTTCATGCTGATTGGATCACACTTAAAAATGGGGAGATCCTGCAAAATAAGGTGTTAGAGCTTGGTCTGTGTAACCTGAAGCAATAACTCCCAGCTGCAGTTCCTGTGGGCCAAATGAGAGGCTTGATTTCAAAGGCTGTAATATCAAGGGTGCAGCAGAGCCAACCCTGTGTGTGTTGCAGTGCCTGCGAATGACACAGGAGAGGCAGGACAGTGGCACATCCAGCCACAGGACAGAGGAGTGCTAGATCCTCTGCTGGCTGAGCCTGCTTGCTAATGGTGTGGTGGATGTGTGCTCGACAACCAGCAAGGGTGGTCCCGGGCATGAGGTGGAGGGAAGCCACGTGGCCGAGATTGGACCCACAGAGTTAAAATGTTATTTGCAGAGGTATGAATGATCAAGCAGCTCTCAGTCTGGAGTTTCCTAGAGCAGCCCATGGTTCTGCTGTTTTCCATTTGTAGCATGGCTGGGAGGTTCCCTGAAGTGGTTAATGCCCGGAGGGAATTCCCTGCCTCCCAACTTCTACTTTCCTCAGCACTTATGGAGCTAGCTCAGGCTACATTTAATAGGTGCTTGTTCCTTCACCTCTCCCCGATCTGTTCAGGCAGTCCTTTGTTCTGGTTCTGAAATGTCTTTGGTTGAAGGCCCTGCAGTGGAGAGGGACAATGAGGTTGTGTCAAATCACGTCATTCCTGTGCACACTCTTACTCTTTCAGGGAAACCCAAGTCCCCAAAGCTGAAATGCACTTACTGTGACAAAGCCTTTACCAAAAACTTCGACCTGCAGCAGCACATCAGAAGGTAAGTGTGATGCTAGCATGAGCACAGTGGGGTGGGTGGAGTGGGTCTGAGCACAGCCCCACCAAGGGAGTCTGCATAGCCCAGCAAACCTCATGTTTGTCATGTCTCCCAGAATCCATGCTCTAATGACCTTGAGCTTCATTCCTCACCCTCTAGGGCTTCTCTACAGGAGCGCAGTTTAGTGGCTGAGGTGAAGGCTGCACCAAAGATGCAATCATCTTTCTGCTAATGGGCTGAGATTGGAGACCTTTCCTAACTGATAAGACACTGAAAGCCAGCTGTTTTCTGGAGCAGTGTTGTCCCCACTGCTTCCCTCAGCCTTTTTTCTGCCTCCTTAGTAAGCTGCAGCTTGCATGTTTGCAGGAAGGCTGGAATCAGCAAACCATAAACTAAGCTCAGTGTCTGCATAGGGAGCTTTTATGAAAGCCAGAGCTCTGGCAGTTGGCAGTTGAGATGTTCAGCATTTTCTCCAGTGGGGGATGCTGAGCTCAGGACAGATGAGGAGCAAATGGTGGTTTGCTCACCTTCCCATGCTGGGCTCTTTATTTTACATACTCCATGTGTTGAAGCCAGCTTTTTCCGCTGGCAGCAGAGGAGCAAAGCAGAAGGGCATTTCTGCTGTGGACAGGGGAGAGAAAGTTTGGGGAGATCAGGGTACTGCAAGGTAGAAGCCACATGTATGCAGGGGGGGCAAGTGACAGAGAATCTTTGTTTATCTTTATTTGTGAGAAGAACAGCGGGGTCTCAGAAGTCCATGCAGAATGACCTGATGTTGCTGCAGAGCTCTTTACCTCTCTCATTTGAACCCTTGTCATTCCCAGACTATCAGAGTTTGCGTGCTGGGCTTGTTTCCTCAGGCCTTTTACCATTCCTATACTGTTAGGGTCTGAAAACACTTGTTTGGCTGGTCTGGAGGCTGATCTGCCAAGCAGAGATGGTGTAGTGCAGCCCAGGCCCAGGGACTGCCTCCTCTTTCCACTGGCTACAGCTACAGTGCCTTCTGCATTCAGTCACACAGGCGAGAAGCCCTTCCAGTGCATCGTGTGTGGCCGAGCCTTCGCCCAGAAGTCCAATGTGAAAAAACACATGCAAACCCATAAAGTGTGGCCTCCAGGACTGGGATGCACCATCTCCCGCAACTCCATCACAGTGCAGGTCATGGCCTTGAACCCCAACCAGGCAGAGGATGAGGAGAACACAGGTTTGCTGCCTGGGGATGGTGTGTGCTAGGGGCAGAGCGGTGATGGGAGGGCTCTGCATGTTTCTGCATCTCCTGATCCTCCACAGAGAAATGGGGAAGATGGGGGCTATGTGTGCCACTTGCAGTCCTGCTGTGGGACTTAATGGCATGCACTGGGGAAATGCAGTGGATGCTTGAGTTGTGTTTGCTCCACTCTTGCTGACAGCTTCATCCATTGGTACTCCCAGCCTCTGATTCAGGTGCTGGTGAAAACAGTGGCTCTGTGTCAGGACGTGTATAGGGATGGGGAGAGGTATCCTTCCCTTTCTCACTCCCTGACAGGTGCACCTTGGATAGCACGTGAACCACACTTGGTAGCTCTGGTCTAGGCTGGTGATTTAGCACAGCCTGGTGCTCTGACCTGCTGGCAATGTGCAAATTGCCTGGACCGGTCTGATCCCCGTGGCCAACTGAAAATATTTGATGCAAAGGAGAGCTCCTTGCTGGTGGGTGATGTCTGCCCTTTCTGCTGATGACCTTGGTCACTGGTAGAAGTGAAGAAACAGCACTGTGGCAATGTCATACTTAGGACAAGGTTCTCTGCAGGCAGCAGGGCTGCTAATGGCTGGATCTGACCACCTGTCTCCTGCTGGACATTTGAATAAATTTGGCACTGGTTCCCCCTCGGCAGCCTGCCATACTCACAGAGCGCAGCTATGTTCCTGGAAGCGCAATGGTAAAGAGAATGGGTCAAGGAGGGGAAGATGGAGTAGTCAGAGCTTTAGGTCATCTGTAGACAAACTTATAACTATGCCATTAGAAAGTGAGTTTCTGATTTAAAAATCTGCCTTTAAAAGGAAGAGCCTGGATTCAGTCCAAGCCTGGGTATCTCTCAGCAGCACAAGGTTTGCAGAGCAGCTTTCAGAGCTGTCTTGTGGCAACCTGTGACTTTCTCTCTCCCTTTTCTCCAGGTTTGACTCAACCCTCTAGGAACCCTGCACAACCTCCCCAAGACATGAACCCCATGGAGGAGAGCGATGCTGGCAAACTGGAAGCCAAACAGGTTGTCTTGATCGACAGCTCTTACCAGTGCCAGTTCTGTCCCAGCAAATTCAACACCTATTTCCAGCTCAAATCGCACATGACACAGCACAAGAATGAGCAGGTAGGAACAGAGGGTGCCCTGAGTCTGTGGTGAGTTTGAGACAGGTATTTTTAATATTTTTAATTTTTTTTATTATTTTTAATAATAATAATCTAATATTTTTAATAATTGGTAAATTCTTGCCGTTTGGCTTAGCTCTTTGCATGTCTGGGTTGCAGCTGTGTGTTCCGGGTGGCTTTGAAAAGCTCTGCTGCCCCTGTCCTGCTGAGCCACTGGTGAAAAATCAGTCAGGCAGGTTTGAGTGACTAAAGTAAAAGAAAAAAGGCAAAATCCAAAGTTTTCAGAGTAGGTGGCATCTCTTGGGACGGTCACTGCTGGGGCATTGTGGTTTCACTCCCTCAGGTGGCTTCACGTGCTCACAGAAACATCTCCTTTTCCCATCTTACTTTC
Organism: Perdix hodgsoniae; assembly: GCA_035772895.1. NCBI lineage: Eukaryota > Metazoa > Chordata > Aves > Galliformes > Phasianidae > Perdix > Perdix hodgsoniae. The sequence continues at coordinate 58,587 of JAPSGF010000242.1, read as the reverse complement.
TTGCTTGGTTTCTTAGGGGAGTGCCTTGGCAATTTGTGTGGGCAGAGCGACTATCATGTGGAAGTTGAATAGGTTTAGCCCAGTCCTCAAGAAGTGAGAGAGCTGAGGGCTAGATGGGTTCACCTTTTGTGGCTGATCTTACCCAGGGATAGAGATGGAAAGAGCAAGATCTGCCTGTGGGCTGTGCTGAACTTGTATGACCTCTGCAGCTGTTGACCAGCAGCTGAAGTGGCTCTGAGAGTCAGGGAAAGGTTATGTGGGGCCAGCTGTGTGTGGTGGGGTCCTTCCTTGAGCTGGGTGATCTTTGGATATCAGTTCAATGGCTGTTGTGCTGCAGGAGTGTAATTTTGGTTCCTGTTTAGTTCCCAGCATGTTCTGCCATTGTCTTTACCTACAGTTGTCAGCTACATTTTGATGCTGAGCTGCCCCACACTGTTATTTCCAGTAGGGAAGTGTTTGGTTTGGTTTATCACCGTGTTGTGCTCCTGCTGCAGGGCAGGGTTTCCTTGCTATGCCCTGACTGACTGCTCTTGGCCTCACGGGCAGTGTGTGGGCTTGGTCTGTGTTCTGGGAACCCTGGTGCAACCTAATGTAAGGGAACCTTAGCTCCTCTTATGGTAGTGGTTGTGTTCTATGAAGTACCCAGCTGCTGTGGTTTCCAAAAAGGGAGATTTCACTGCCTGTTACTAGACGACTTGCCCTGTGTGTTTCCATGCCTTTCCACTTTCCCCATCGCTTCCTTCACCCAGGTATACAAGTGTGTGGTGAAAAGCTGTGCTCAGACCTTCCAGAAGCTGGAGTCTTTCCTTGACCACATCAAGAGCCACCAGGAGGAGCTGAGTTATCGCTGCCACCTCTGCAGCAAGGACTTCCCCTCCCTGTATGAGCTGGGCGTCCACCAGTACTCGCACAGCCTGCTGCCCCAGCACAGCCCCAAGAAGGACGTGGCCGTATACAAGTACAGTAGCAAACAGTGCTCACAGAGCTTGTAGGAGTGGGTGTGTGCTGAGTGTGTCTGGTTGAGAGCAGGGGAAACACAAGAAAGGTGAGGAGGCTGCTTGCTCAGCAGCCATAATTCTCCTGGACACACAAATGGTAGATTGGGGTTTCTCCACCAGGCTTTTTGAGCCAAGCATTTTGAATGCAAGGGCCCTTTCAGAAGGACTGCCATTAGTTATTTAGGAAGACCCCATCATTGCAAGAGCTCTTGTCATCAGTCAGGAGTGAGATGAGCGTAGCTGCATCTGCTCCAGGCTGGGCAAGTGACCCTGGGAAGCCCCTTTCAGCTTGCTTCTTTAAATACCTGCAGCAAAGGGAGTGTGCTCTGCAGAAGCTGTGCCTGGGTAAAATGAGTTATTACTTCTAGTCTTCTGCTGTGAAAGGGCCTACTATCTGGAGAAGCCTTTCTGTAAGTATAGAGGGAAAGGGTGAGGGAGTTCACAGCTCTCTGGGGATGTTGAAATGCCTGTAGGGATATACAGGAAGAGTAGGAAGCCCAGAGGATATTGAAAGTCACTTAGGAGCATAGTGGAATAAATTGCTGCTGCTACTTACACCATAATTTCTAGCCATCCTTGTGGCTGGAGCTGGAGCTTATTGGCAGAGATCTTTGAGGTCAGAGCTCTGCTTATGTTTGTGGAGGATTTAGTCTGCTAAAGTAAGCAGAAGTTTCACTGCAGATGCGTGGTGTGAGTGTATTTGTTGCTCACTGATGATGCATATCCCCATCACACATTACCACTCAGCTTTGGCACAGGTCTCAGAGATACTGCCAGGGTTTGTGAGAATTGGTGGGCCAGGTGGAGTGAGCTCAGGTGTTGCAGGAGAGGAGTTGGTGTGAGCTGAAGCTTTGTTAGATGCTGGGGACCCCACAGTGAAGCATGTCACCTTGTGGCTGCTCCAGCCATGGGAAATACTGCTGTGCTGTGACCCCATGCTCAGCTCGTTCACTTGCATGAGGATGGGAGATGTTTTATGTTAGGTGAGATATTAGTTGTCTCCGTAAAGAGATGATGTGGAGTATGTGATCTGGTCTTTGGGTGCTCCCATGGGAGTTTATGTGGAAGAGCAGTAGTAACTGAAAGGTTTCTTCACCCAGTTTTCCAGCATCTTCTCCTGGTGAAGGATGTTAAGTTTGTGCGTGTGATCTGGCCGTGTGGGGTGCTGAGGTTTCAGAGCACCGAGGTGATGGTGGTAATGTCTGTACCAAACTGACCCTGCCAGAAATCAATGCAGAAGGTGGCTGGTGAAGGGCTGGGCTGCCTTGCGTGAGGTCTGCATGTAGTGATAGACCTGTTCACAAGCTCTGTCCTTTCTCTCTGCATTCAGATGCGTGAAGTGTGTAAACAAGTACTCCACTCCTGAAGCCCTGGAGCACCATCTGCAGACAGCAACGCACAACTTCCCCTGCCCTCACTGCCAGAAGGTGAGTGGGTGACTGACTGCTGTATGAGCCAGCCCTGGCTCTGATGGCACGAGACCCCTTGGATCCCTTTTCTCTGCCTTCTACCTCAGTACGGACTGGCAGGCTCACAAGGTGCTTTTCAGAGAGGCAGAGGTGGTTACATCCCTGACCTCGTGCAGAGTGCATTCCTCCCCACAGTGCTGGCTTTTCTCCCTGGTCCCCGTTTGCTGACCTAATGAACAGAATTTGTAAGGGGTGTCCCCTTATTCCCATGGCAATGCAGTACTGCACTCTTTAGGCTGCAGTCTTTGTTTCAGTATGTCAGTGGTGAGGTTTTGGGAAGTCTCAGAGTAGCAGTGGTGCCTTGGAGCCACCATGCTTATCTGCCTATGGCTGGAAGAGTTGTGAATAGAAACCCGTGGGTCTCGGGGGAGCTCTGACACCTACGTTGCTGTCCTCATCTCTTGTTGCAACAGAACTCTCTGGGTTCCCCCTTGGTCCCACCTTTTGGATGAGTGCTCTGTGTCCTGGCAAAGAGAAACCTTTCAGAATGATGTGACTGGGACCGGCATGATGCACGGGTAGGTTTTGGCTGGAAGTGTTCATTTCAGCATGGCCCTGAAAGGGGCTTGATGGGCAAATTTTTGTGGTGTTTGAATTTTAATAAATTATTTTTTGAAATCCCAACTGAAATGTTCCTCTGTTTAAAGCAGAGGAAATGAAAATCCTGCAGTGGGGGCAGGGACAATCTCAAAGGAGTCACCACTCTGTACTGAGGTAGTTCAGGAAGGGAATACGTGCTCTTGGCATGGTTAGTAACTCATTTTTCTTTACCTGCCTTCTTTTCACCCTCACCCCAAGTGACAGATGCCCTTCTGAGTCTGGATGGGACTTTGCATGCCGCGTGCATCTTTGAAAACCCATTATCTGCAGCATTGTTTTTAACTTCTATTTGTATTTTTGCTAATATTGCTGTTTTCTGGAGCTCTGGGTACTGAGTACTGGGTAACAAAAGTCTAAGCAAAAACAAAAGTCTCATTTGCTCCCCCTGGATGTGTTCTTGCAGAATCCTCATTAGGAACTCAGCTTGAATGTTTCCAATGTCCTCATTACACGAAGGGAAGCATTCACACTGACTTTATAAAGACCATGAGTGGGAGCACTTGATAATAGATAACAGGGAGCACAAACTCAAATCAACAGTATGGGAAGGTAGGAACTGTTGGGCAGGGGGAAGCTGTCATGGTCCTGCTGCTGGCTCTGGCAGGAAGCTGAGCATCTGTCTAGGATGCTGGTCCTCAGCAGTTTGGTGTGAGAAAATTTAGCAGTGATGTTTCAGCTCATACGTTTCTTAAGGATAAGGCTTTGTTTTGCTGTATGCTTTATCAGCTCTGTGTGTATTTTCGCTATACAAAACTAAAGGTCCTCTCAGTGCTTCGTTTCCAAGAAAGCAGTCACTGTGAGCTCGTGCTTTTTATACAGGCTACAAGTCCTTTGCCCGTTCAGCTCAGCGATGTCCCCTAGTGCTGCTGACTCAGCTTGGTTTCTGTGTGCTAACAGGTGTTCCCCTGTGAGAGGTACCTGCGCCGCCACATCCCCACCCACGGCGGAGGCAGCAAGTTCAAGTGCCAGATCTGCAAGAAGTTCTTTCGCCGGGAGCACTACCTCAAGCTGCATGCCCACATCCATTCAGGTACGGGGCTCTGCTGGCACTGCAGTGTTCAGTGACTCTGCATCGTGGTCCTTGCTGAGCCCTGTGATGCTCTGGCCGTTTCCCTGATATCCAGAGGAGCAGCGTTTGAGTTATTTGTGGTAATGTGGCTTTTAGGAAATGTGTGGTTTTCATTCACTCTTGTGGCCAGTACTGTACCAGTTGGAAGTGGAACACAGAATTAGCTTCCCCGTTGCCCAGGGCTGCAGAAGCTAAGGGAGCTGCCCTGGAGAGCTGGAGCACTGGGGATAATATCCATCTATTTACCCACAGGGCAGGGAAAGGAATCCTGGAGAGTTTATAAAGTAGAGCAGCACTGCTGCCAGTGGCAATCCTGTACATGACTGGAGCAGCCCTGTGTGACTGTGCTTTCCCTGTCTCTTCATTTCTTTTTCTTTTTTTTAATCCAGGTGAAAAGCCCTTTAAATGCTCGGTGTGTGATGCAGCTTTCAATCGGAAAGACAAGCTCAAGAGGCACATGCTGATCCACGAACCTTTCAAGAAGTACAAATGTCCTTTTTCGTACGTAGCATCTCCGGCATTGCAGCTTGTCTTGATGGCTTGTGGCATGGTTTGGAAAGGAAGGAATGTCCCTTGTACATATCCTAGGGAACACGTGGCATTTGACAGTTCTCTGCTGCTTGAGGAGGCGAGAATGCTGGGAACCCAGAAGTGTTGGTTGTGTTTGATTTTCTTTGGGGCAATATAATTTCATCTCAGTTCATCAAGTCCTCTAAAATAATGCCTGCCTACATGGGAGGCTTGGGGCTTGCACTCACAGAGCACTGGGGAAGAGAAATAACATAATTTGAGCATAAAGCACAGAATTGCTTGAGTGTGGGGGTCTCCCCAGCTGCACTTAGAATCAGAGGAACTAATGTACAAACCAAAGAAATCTAGTTTTAGGAGGTGCATCCCCAAATCTTTGTCATTTCTGAGATAGTCAAGATTGTCTTGTCCCTGCTCCAACCACCCTGTGGCTCCTTCCAGAATATTTCTGACTCCCATTGGAACCTTGAACCTGCTGTTGTTTGCAGAATGCAAAGACAACGTGTGGCCCAGCAAAAGCCACATGTCCTGATAGCAGCCTGTTTATTTCTTGCCCCTTCCAGAAAGGCTGAAATAGTGGGGTTCCAACTGTAACCATACTCAGGGACCCATCCAGTTTCTGATAAGGAGAAGGGCTATGGATCTCTCTCCAGTTTATATATCAATCCTCAGCTGCTTCATGCTGTTCACCAGCATTTGTTGTTCTTACAGAAACCATACAGGCTGCAATAAAGAGTTCAACAGGCCTGACAAGCTGAAAGCTCACATACTGTCCCATTCAGGTAAGAGCAAAAATGATGCTCCAGCTCCTAATAAAGTTGATTCATTTACTATTGTGCCCTAGGAAACCTGTTTTGTTGTTCTTGTTTCGTGTTTTTTTTTTGCTTTGTTTTCTGTCAAGGTAAAACTGAAAGTGTTTTCTTGTGCCTTTCACATCCAAAGCCCTGCAAATTGTGATCAGATGAGACTGTGCTGACAGTGCAGTCTATGATGTTTTAAGATTACATTTAGGAGAAAAAAAATCCGAGTTTGAGACTGTTCTGCATTTTCATCACTATCACCTGACACATTTTTTTTTCCTAGTGATATTTTAAACCTCTCACATGAGGCAAGAACCATTATTGTAAACATTCCGAACAGTGATGTTTGAGGTGTAAAAGTTCATCCTTCTCTGATAGCAAATTTGCATGGCATGATGTCTCTTAGACACCTCCTTTGGTTGTTTTAATAAGCAAGCTGAAAAGAATGGGGCTTGTTGAGTGAGAAGTTGGCTGTTTCAGACTGTGTGGAGGAGGAGGTAAAGCTATCACGATTTACCTTTGCAGCGTAGGTTTTCCTGCACTCTCTAACTGAGCTCTCTCCTCCCATGCTATGTGCAGGGATGAAGATCCACAAGTGCCAGTACTGTAACAAGTCTTTCAGCCGACGAGCCCACATGATGGAGCATCAGCGCTCACACACCGGCAACTACAAATACCGCTGCCCCACCTGCAGCAAAGGCTTCACGCGCCACAAGTACATGAAGGACCACAAGTGCCGGCTGGGCTCACCCAAGGACAAAGACCTGCAGCTCAGGAAGCCCCAGAAGAAACGGGTGGTGCGGGGACGCAAAGCGGGCCTTTCCCTTCCCAACCAGCTGGCTCTGGGAGAGCTGAAGGACAGTGCTGCTGGGGAAAGCCCCCAGGAAGATGTCCCTAACAAAGAGCCATTCCAGGAGTCGGATGCTGTCCTGTCCATTGTGGTTGGTGGGTCAGGAGCTGCTGACTCAGACCTTGTCGTTCCTGGGCAGCCCAGCAGTATTGCATCCAATTTGTCCTTGGCGGAACTGCAGGCTGCCTCGGATGGCCCCTGCACCATGCTGGCTGTCCCCGTTTACATCCAGACTGAGTGATCATGTGTATGTAGAGCCACTGTGTGGCTTGGGGCTGTTGCTGGGATTGTCAGACTTGGTGCTGAAATTTATCGTGGTGAAAAAGACCAAAGCTCTTGTGGGGAGTAGATGGATATGGGAGAAAATGGCTTTCATTTCCATTTGATCTTCCCACCTATGGGCGAAGGACTTCTTGGAAGCCACTGATGGCTACAAGGCACTGAAGAGAATGGCTCCGTTTTTTTCTTGTCCCTCTGCATCACTGGTCAGTTAAGGGCAAGAAAGACTAAGATCCCTGAATCAGGGTGAGAAGGAGGAGCATATAGACTTGCAACAAACAGAGCTGCTGAAATCAGGTGGCTTTGCAAATCACAGCCTGTCCCATCTGTGGTTTTTCTGGCCTAAAAGCTGTATTGCCCAGTATTTGGGTGCCCTTTTTGAGAGCAAACAAGTGATTCTTCCTAGTGGAAGCAAGTTCATTGTGAGATCCTTTGGGAACACTGTTCAGAAATACTCTGATAGACTTTTCTGGTATCTTTCTCTGCTCTTATCAGTAAAAAGAACACCTTGTCTATACTACATGTGTTGTAAACTGTGTGGAGTTAATGGGTGGGAGCAGCTGTGTGTGGTGCTGGGTGTGCACACATATGTTAGCTCCTTTCTGCTTGATGTTCCTTTCACAGTGTTCTTCTCATGTTTTTCTCCATTTCTAAGAATCTCCAAGTGCCTTAGGTATCAATGAGTCAGTCCTTTTAACAGTTAAACGTGACACTTCCTATGTACAATGAGAGAAACTTAGGCCTGGGTGAGGTCTCCTGCCCAGGGTCACACAGGAAACCTGTGATTCATCTATGGCCCAGTTTTCTAGCATCTGCTCTGGACTAAGTGCTGCAGGATATTTCTGTGCACTTCTGTTGCTTCCCAGTCTGTATGTGCCCTTAGCTCAGTTTTATGGGTCAGTTAATAATTTCAGTTGATCATTGACAGGTGGGAAGTCAGTGTGATCTGGGAGCAAGGAAATCCTGCTACTAGAGCGTTTTCTGTCATCCACTTGGAATCTCCTGCCTGATTTCCCAAATAAGAGATTCAAAGCTGACATGGGAGCATCAAACCAGGACACCTAATGAGAGGGAACTGAAAATTACTATTGTGTAATGTTGGGAGAGGAGCTGTGTGGGCAGATGTGGAGCCCAAAGTAAGTAGGAGAGAAGTCAAGTGTGCTGCTGCCTTCTGCTCTGGCCTGCTGGGCTCCCTCTTCCTTCACAAACCACCACGTTGTCTTCAGTTTTGTGCTGCTATCCAATGGTCCTGCTTGTTGGGGAAGGGAGCTGGACTCTGGAGAATATCCCTGTTGCTTCCAGGTCCACCTGGGACATGCTGTCTCCATACTCTGCTCTCCACTGTTGTTTGTTTGTTTGTTTCTTTTTTCTTGCTCTGTGTATGGGTAAGCTGAGCTTCCCTTGGTAAATTTTCTGTGATTAACTGCTTCTTTATAGGTGTGAAAACACTGCATTTACAGCCTGGGGGTGATGTGGGGCAGAGCATGAATTCACTGTGAGCTGACAGCCTGGCTGTGAAGTTCCTGCCTCACCTACTGCTTCCAAATGAATTTTTGGCCACCAGAGCAGTCAACCCAGTGTCACTGGTTTGACTGGTCTCACCACGGTGCCTGGCTGCTGCCTGCCTGAGCTCCAGGTACTCCTGTCTCCTTGCAGAGACTCTGAAAATAGGGGTTTGCAGGAGAGTGTAGAGGAGATGGAGCCACACTGTTCAGGGGTGCACAGCAGCAGGGCAGGAAGCTACAGAGATGTGCTGGGAATTCTGACTCCCCTCTGTAGAGGGATTTCATCCAAGAGGGTGGTCAGGCACTGGAACAAGGTTGTGGAGAGGCAGTGGGGTCAGTACTGGGTTGTACTCACACAGAATCACAGAATCACAGAATGACCCGGGTTGGAAGGGACCTCAAGGATCATGTAGTTCCAACCCCCCTGCCTAGCAGTGCCACCAAACATACACCTTTACTAGATCAGGTTGCCCAGAGCCCTGTCCAACCTGGTCTTGAACACCTCCAAGGACGGGGCATCCACAACCTCCCTGGGCAGCCTATTCCAGGACCCAACCACTCTCCTACTCAAAGCTCAGCAAGGCCCTGAGCATTCTGCTCTGAGTGGGCATGTTTGGGAGTTAGGGCAAGTGGTTCTGTGCATCTGGGACATCTCTCTTTTTTTGAAAAGGGCAGAGGTTATTTACCCATAATGTTTTAAAGACAGTTCTTGCAGGAGAGGAAACAGATTGCTAAATATGTGGTTCCTATTTTGCTGCTCTCTTTACCCACAGTGTACGGTGTCATTATGCGGCTCCGGGTGCTGGCTGCACTGCTGCACTCAGGTCTATTTTGAGATGACAACATGTGGTGCAGCCCTCCTCCAGTCTGGAGGGCAGTCTGGAGAAATGGCCGTTCCTTTCTGGGCCCTGCTTTCCTCCAGCTCCGCTCACAGATCAGTCTGTTGAAAGGAGGTGCTTGAGCTGGTTTTCACTCGGTACACTGAATGTAATTCAAAGGTCAGCAACAGAACCACAATACAGCTCCACGTGTGACCGTGGGATACAAGGGCTGAAATACACCATCCTGTTTGCATGTGTGCTGGCAGTACACAGAGTTAGCGGTTCACATTACCAAAAAGCTTTATCTTTACTATAACAATTATCCTCTGAGTAAATCTCAGAGTGATTATGTGTAAGATAATGTAACAGAGGACCCTGATCAGAAGAGAAACTGGGCTGTGTGACTGTGTAGATCTTGCCTTCAGAAGCTCTGTGGCTGCAAGCCTTGTACGTGCCTGATGAACGCTCCAGTACTCTGGGGGTTTGCAGAGGGAAGGCTGCAGGTGTGGCACTGGCAGCCAGCTGTTGGCTCTGCCCTTTGTTTGAAAAGAGGACAAAAAATAAAGCAGCAGTTATTTAAAAGAACATCAAGAAGAAAAAAAAAGATGAAATTTTGACATAGAAAAATCTTGTGGGAAAGAGAACTGAATCAGGAAAAAGTAGATGCTGTTGTTGAGACACTGAGGGTGATGTGCAGTGCTGTTGTGTGTGTGCAGAACAGCTGTGCCAGGAAGGAGGCTCCTCACAGCATGCCAAGAACTCTGGAAACTCCGTTTCTTGCTTTTCTGTCCATCTTTATGAGCTTATCTGAAACCTTGGTCAGTTAGGATGTGCACAAGCTGTTCTATTTCCTGTGGGCTGAACTGGAAGAATTTCACCCAGGAACTGCACCTCTGCTTCTGCAGCATGTGCTGAGGAGGAGCAGAACTGCTGGGCTGTATGTCTGTGTGCTCTGAGCACTGACTGCTGGATACCTCTCCACAGGGTTGGCTCTGCTGGGGGCACAGATCTGCTGCCAGAAGCCTCTTGGCATTTTCTGGAGGTTTCCAGGCAGGCCAGCTGCCTGCTCTGGAAGATCTGGAGCTGATGCTGGATCAGCAAGTGTCTCTGGTGCTCAGCATCCACCTCTGGCAGCAGATCATACAGTCATAAAGGCAGGTAGAATGCTGTCTGCACTCTGAGATTCTGATATCTCCCTCTGAGGGGCTTCCTACCCTGGGATTGATTTCTGTAAACCTTGGATTTTCTTCTCTGTATTTCTTTGTCTTTCTTCTGTGTGTTTGTTGTGATAAAGCTAACAACCAAGAGTGAAGCAGGGTCTGCCAGAAGGCATTGCTGGTGAACTCCTGCGGATGGATTTTCTCATTGAGCTGCTCCTGTCCTGCAGACTGTGCAGGAGGCAGTGCTGTGCTCACTGCATGGCAGTTAGCTGTGTCATTCAGCCCCTAAACCTGCTGGGGTGCAAACCAGGGAAGGGGGGGGGGGGGGGGGGGGAAAAAAAAAAGGGTGGGAGGAATGGAACACCAACCCTATGAGGACAGGCTGAGAGAGCTGGGGCTGTGCAGCTTAGAGAAGGCTCCAGGGAGACCTGAGAGTGGCCTATCAGTGTCTTAAGGGGCTGTAAGAAAGAAGGGAACAGGCTCTTGAGCAGGGTTTGTCATGGTGGGAGAAGAGGAAATGGCTTCAAACTAAGGGGGAATATTGGATATAGGGAAGTTTCTAAGAGTGCAGTGAGTCTGTGGCACAGGCTGCCCAGAGAGGTGGTGGTGCCCCATCCCTGCAGACACCCAAGGTCAGGCTGGGGGCTTCTGAGCACTGATGGAGCTGGGTGTCCCTGCTGAGTGGAGGGGGGTTGCACCAGGGGGCCTTAAAGTGCCCGACTGAAATGATTCTATGGTTCTATTCTGTGTTTCTAAGGCTGCCGGGTCCTGCCTCGACCCTCAGCCGCGGTTACACCCGGCTCCATCTCCCACAGCACGGCGCAGCCGCCCGCAGCCAGCGCCCGCCCCTCCTCCTGCTCCTTCCCTGTCGCCATGGCGACCGCCCATCCGCTGACGTCACCGCGCGCCTACGTCACTCGCCACATGACGCCACTTCCGGGTTCCGCCCGGCTGCCCGCCGCGCTCCGCGCCTCGTACTACATTTCCCAGCATGCCTCTCGCGCGGCCGCCGCTTGGCGGAGCGGCGCTGAGCCGCGGGGCACGCCGGGAGCTGTATGCGTCACGGGGTCGGCCGCGGTGGGGCGGAGAGCTGGGGCGGGGTGCGGGTCCGAGCGAGCGGCCGGTGGCGGCGGAGCGGTGCGGAGCTCTTCGGCCCGGCGGACGGACAGACGGACGGAAGGCCGGGCTGCCCGAGGGGCACGCAGCGACGGGAACCAAGCGAGGGGAGCGCCGCAAGCGCTCCGTAGCCGCCATCGCCTCGTAGCGCGGCCCGGCACGGCGCAGCCATGTCGGGGCTCCTGGGGAAGCTGTTCGGGGCCGGCGCCGGCGGGAAGGGCGCGGGGAAGGGGCCGTCTCCTCAGGAGGCCATCCAGCGGCTGCGGGATACGGAGGAGATGCTGAGCAAGAAGCAGGAGTTCCTGGAGAAGAAGATCGAGCAGGAGCTGGCGGCGGCACGCAAACACGGCACCAAGAACAAGCGCGGTGAGGGCGGGGTGCGGGGCGCCAGGCGGAGCCGCGCTGACGCCTCGCCTCTCGTCCCGCACTGAGGCGCGGCGCGGGAGGCTGGCTGGGACCGCGGTGTTGGCGCTGGGCGGCGTCAGGGCAGGAGGACGCGAGGCCGCAGCGATGTGGGGCTGCGGGGCTGAGCCTCCAGCCGGGCCACCCAACAGGTTCTTCCTGGAGCTCCTTCCTGTTGTTCGGCCGACGGCTGGGCTTCCTCTGCAGCTCCAGGGCTTCTCGGTGGTGGCACAGTGGAGCAGGGGTGGCTCCGGCTCCTCTGCTCCCAGGGTTGGTCCTCCCGAGGAGTTCTGTGAACTCCTTTCTCCATCCGATTGTAACTTATTGCAGCAGATGTAATAAGGCAGAGTTTCCTGTGGTGTTAGTTTGGCAGCGAGCTGGAAAGGAGAACTAAAACGTGCATCCTCTGTAGTCATCTGCAGTTTCTGTATCCTCTTTCAGTGATCCCGTGTCACTCGTGTTGTTCTCTATGTCCCGCTGCTTGCTGAGATCCTCGCCCTGTAGCACTGTAGGTCAGCTGTCCCCACAGCTCTGCTCGTGCCCTGTTCTGTGCTGGAGGCACGGGATGGACAAGGCTGCACCTTGACTGCAGGATTCTGGGTCAGGTGAATCGAGGTCTCGAGTGGAACAGGATCCTGATGAGTAATTAAGGAGCTGTGAAATTGAGAAGGGCTGGCGATGGTGGTCTGGTGGAAAGTAAAATTCATTTTATTTTATTTTTTTCCTTCTTTTTCTTTTCCCAGAGGCTTTCTGGGCAACTTCATGCTTGGGCTGCCTGGGAAGGGCAGCTGGTATCTGCTGGGGCAGCATGTGCTGCTCAGTTGTTCACCAACAGAATGGGACAAGTTATGGTGCTGTTTGTTTTTTTTTTTATATAGTCATTTAAGTCTGTCCCTCTCTGACAGAAATTATTTCATTTTGTTATTAAGCCAGTTATAATTTAGGGGGAAAATTAAAAAGAAAAAAAAAAAGAAAAAAAACAGCAAAACCTGTTTTTTTGTGTGTGTGAAATCTGTCTTTTTAATGGAGATATGTTGATACAGTTGAAATACATGAAGCAAAACCAATTGAAAGCTAACTTATTAATGAATTCATTGGGTCAACTTTCAGGAAATGCAATTTTGAAACATCTTAAATTCTCTTACTTCTGGTTGTTGGACGTGCACCAAGCACATGGTGGGTTTTAACAACTTATGAATTGCTGTGTGTGCTACTTGTCATCTGCATTTATGATATGCAGGCTGCGCAGCCAGACAGCTGCTTAGGAAATTCTGAAGTTCAAATGAGTAACTAACTGGTGTGAGCACCCTCAGTCTGCCCTGCCCCTGGGCATGGTGGGCTTTCGCTTTGTATTGGAATGTTTTTATCTGGCTGTATAGCTGTGGCAGTTCAGCACTCGCTCAGCAGTCCTTAAGGGCTTCAGGATGGGTGTTTCAACCAGCAGCAGTTTTTGCCTTCGCTCTGCTAATTGCTGTTAGGCCGCAGTGCCCAGCAGCTCCTGGGAGGTGGGGAAGGCAGCGCTGGGCTGCTCAGCCCTTCAGCAGCAAGCTGTGGAGAGCACAGCTTACAGCTCCAGTGTGCTCATCTCATCTCTGTGGGCTGAGGGGATGGTACTGGTGAATGCTGTGCTGTCTGGGAGGAAGTTGGGTTATGCTTGTGCTTTATCTCCTGTAAACAGTCAATCTGTTCTTTTGGAAACTGTGCGAGTTTGGGTGTTCACCTTATTTTCTTCAGATATTCAGCACTTTTGCTGTTGCTTATGAGTGAAGGACTTAATTCATGCAGTGAGTTGAATTAGCAGTAGTATGGCTTGGTTTGGGTATCTTACAAGATGTAAATCTGTGCTGGAAGTAAGTCCTGCATGAACACAGGAAGTGCAGCTGTGAGCACAGTGGTTGGGTCAGGTACTCTGGCTTCCCAGAACAAAGCAAACTGCTGACTCTGTCCAAGGGATGTGAAGTTCTGGCACTCTGTGTTTGGTTTCAGGATAGCTCAGGGTTATCTTAATCACTGCTTTTTCAGTTTTACTGCTTTCTTTGTGGCTGGCACTTAGAGGACTAGCTCACGAAGCTGGGCTGCCAGGGAAACAGCACCTATAAGTGAAAGCAATGGGTCATGTCTGGATCTCTGATCTCTTTGGTGTAACACTTCAGAATCTGTTCATTGCCTCTTCTAGTTACATTTCAGTGTGAGCATTCCAGCAGGGTGGGAAACCTGTGCTCACCCCACTTGGGCGTAGAGTAACTCAGTGCTGTTATGTTTGTGCCTATCAGAAACAGTGGAATGAACAGAAAGCAAATACCAGGCTAACATGCAGGAGATGGGTGTTTTATGGATTTCCTATCTGCTCTGATTTCTGTTAGGCAGTATTTTCTTCTACTCTAAGGTGAAAGTTTTTTTTTCCATCACAGTAAAAGAATGAATTACAGTTTTGTTGAGTTGGGTTTTTTTTTTTGGCACTGGTGGCCGAGTGCAAAATAGATTCAAGAGCACAGTTAAATTCCTGCTGTGTAATTCAGGCTTTTCCTGGAAAGAGGACACTCCCATTTTCCATTCCACACCAGAAATAGGCAAGCAAATACACAAATTGGGTGTAAGCTGAAGTCCAGGTTTTCTACCCACCTCTGTCTTCTGGCAGGTCTTGGTGCTGCCAGGTAGAGCAGCCCAGCTGCCTAATGAGCAGGAACACAAACTCTTTGCCACCCTCCTCCATGTGCTGTCCCCAAAGGCTGCCCCAAGGGGCCCGGGCTCCTGTGTGCTGATGTTGGCATTAGTTGGGCGCTACGTGGGTTGGGTTGGGTGCTGCTTCAGCCAAAAACTAATCCTTAAAAGAGAAGTAAAGGCAGTTTTTCTGCTCTTGCCCACAGCAGTGCTGGAGCTGGGGCTGGTAGGAGGAGGGCGGTGCTGCCTGCTGGTGGCCGGCAGGCATTGTGCTGCAGTCTGTGGGGTCTCTCAGCAAGGGGCCAGCTGGTTGTGAATTAAAAAATGGAAGTGTGGCTGCATGATGGTGTGGACGCCTTTATGTAGACGTTTAAGTGGTTTGAAATACTGTGGTTGTCTGGAATTCAAGAAAAAGAAGGCTGTGCCCTCAGACCTGGGTATGGGCGGAGGCTGGAGAGCCTCATGGTCCTGCCTGTAAGGTCCTGACTTAAAACTTGTCTGCAGATAGATTTTTTTTTTTTTTTTTGATTTGTCAAGGTTAGTGATATCTGCATCCAGATCCAGTTAATGCAAACCTGGTTTTGTTTACAGAAATCATAAGATGCTGACATAAAGGTAGCAGCAGCAGCCCTGTGGCAAACCCTATCCTGCCCTTGTCACACTGCAGCCTGCTGCACCCCTGCATTCAGTCACAGGCATTAAGATGCATCCTCCCCTTCCAGGTGCTTACCTGCAGCCCCAGTGCCAGGGTGAGCACTGATGGAAGCCAAGTGCAGGCAGAGTCCTTTGTCTTGCTCTGAGATGAATGAGTTGAGTGCTAAAATACCCGGCTCTGGAAAATGGTGCTAATTACTGGTTTTAAATAGGTGTTTAGAAGCAAGAGGAAGCTTTTAGTTCACAATTCTACCTACCCTCATTGAACAGAGGCTTTTTGAGTCAGGTTGCTGTGGTATAAGCAAAAAGCCTGTAGTTCTGCCAGGTGCGTTTTGGTAACTGTGTTTGGCTGCAGTACATCCTTCCTGTGTTCCTTTTCTGCTTCATGCTCTATCAGAGAGAGCACCTGGTGTGTCTGCAGTCACCCAGCTTGTTTTAATTGCTTTTTCTATCCCACTTCATCAGATTTTGGACTCCAGTACCGGATGAAGCCTCAGCCCCAGTTGCTAAAGCCTGTGTAAGGGGTTCCAGTGCAGTTCACAGCTGCAATTTGCAGCTCTTTCCAAGTGCTGATTTGGTTTAAACCTTTAGATCCTCTGACTGTTCAGCAGACTGCCTGCTTGTTTCTGGCTGGCAGAATGTGTACAGAGCTGTGTTCCTGAGCTTCATGCTTGTTTCCTTCAGGTCTCCTTGCCAAGCCCACCCAGCCCTTCAGCCACCTGTGTGCCCCTTTCCACCTGGTTCCCCTCCAGCAGCACTTGCTGGTCAGGGGAATCTGCCTGCTGCTGGAATGCCAGCTGAGTTTTGCACTGGACTGCAGGATGTGGAACTTGCTCTGATGTGACTACAGCAGCGCTCTAGAAGAAGACACGTGGTGTATCTGTGATGCTTCCCAGCATATAGGGTGCTGTGGCGTTCTCGACTTCAGCAGGACCTTGTAAGCAAAAGGGATCGCTTCTAGAGAAATTACAGTCGTTTCAGCCATAAAGTGGCTGACATGGCTGTGCTTCATTGGTGAGCAGACATTAACCTAAAATACAGAAGGGGGGGGCAGCCTCACGTCAGAAGTCTGTAGCCCCAGTGCTGGTTAGGACAAGGGTTTTTGCTTGCCTAGGTTGTTCTGTAGTTCTCTTTGCCATTAACTGTAGACCTGAATAAGAGTTCCAGCCCCAGTGAGCTTTTATAGGGTTCATGTGCACTGTGCTACTGCCTGATGAGGTGCCCCATGCAGGAGAACTGCCCTGTGCAGCACACAGCAGGTGAGGAGGTAATGCTGTTGCAGAGTGTCCTGGCAGAGCATTGCTTTACAGATAGGTAAGGCCTTGACCCAGGAGTGCTGAGCTGCTCACAGCGATGTGGCTGCATCCCACATGAGGAACCTGGGGCACTGTGACCTCCCTGTTGGGAAGAGAAGCACCCACATTAACCTGCCACTGGCAAATGCAGCAGGCAGGTGGAGGTGACCATTGGTGAAGCTCTGTGCCTGGCTGGGACAGAGGCAATGACAGTTCTGCTCATAACACCCTTGTACTTGGAAATCCAGTCTGGAGGAGTCTGCTGTGGCTTCCTGCATGTTTGTCATTTAAATGAAGCCTTTCCAGTACTCATTTTATGGGGGCTTATATAACTATGACCTAGTTACACTGACAGTTGTTGCCTTTTAACTCTCAGCTGGTTGGCAGTCAGCTGTGGCGTTTTGGATTGGTGTTGTCCAGATAAACAGGGTTGCTCACGCTGGAACTTCTGTACCTATCCTTGTGTGCAGCAAACAAGGGCTGAACTCAGAACCCAATTTCACAGCTGCTGCTGCTGCCTTTATGCTGAGTTTTTGCATTGGTCTGTGCTCCTGCAGTGACCCATTGCCACAGTTTGGAAGAGCTTTGGGGAGACCTTAAAGTGGCCTTCCAGTACCTAAAGTGGCCATATAGGAAAGGTGGAGAGGGTCCTTTATCAGAGGGTGTTGGGATTGGGCAAGGAGTAATGGCTTTGGACACAGGGAGGGGAGATTTAGATTAGCTGTAAGGAGGAAATTCTTCATTATGCATGTGGAAAAACTGCTGGCATATACTTTAGGAAAACCAACTTCCACCTCTTGAGGGATTTAGTCATCAAAATCCCCTGGGAATCTGTCCTCAAGGATGTGGGAGCAGAGTGGAGCTGGCAGATTTTTAGGGAAGCACAGGAGCTCTCCATCCTCAGGTGTAGGAAGTCAGGAAAGGAGGGCAAGAGACTGGCATGGCTGAACTGAGACCTGCTGGTTGAACTGGAGAGCAAGAGAAAAATCAACAGGCAGTGGAAGTAGGAAGAGATAACCTGGAGGAGTATGGGGATGCTGCTGGGTTGTGTAGGGATGGGGTGAAGAAGGCCAAGGTCCAGCTGGAACTGAACTTAGCAAGGGGTGCAAAGAAGTGTGAGAAAGGCTTCTGTAGGTACACAGAACAGGAAAGTCCAGGAGGATGTGCCCTCCAACCTCCAGTGAGCAATACAGGCAGGCTACTAACAATGGACAAGGAGAAGGCTGAGGTACTTAACCACTTTTTTTGCCTCAGACTAGAGACTGCTCTACCCACAGCCCTCAGGTGGGTGGCTCGGAAGGTAGGAACTGAGGGAGCAGTGCCTCTCCCACTGCAAGTGGAGATTAGGTCTGTGACTGCCTGAGGAACCTGAACATCCATAAGTCTGTGTTCTGATGAGATACGTCCCAGAGTCATGAGGGAATTGGCTGATGTAGCCAAAGCCACTCCTGGTGATATTTGAAAAGTCCTGACATGTCAGGTGAAGTGATTGGAGGGGGAAAAAAAAAAAAGGTGATGATGCACCCATTTTTAAGGATAGGAAGGCTGACCCAGGGAACTTAGTGACCTGTCAGCCTCAGCTCTGTGCTGGGGAGGACCATGGAGCTGACCCTCCTGGAAGCTGTGCTAATGTACGTGGGAGTGAAGGAGTATGGCTGCAGCAAGATCAGGTTCTGTCTGACCAATCTTACTGCTTTTCATGATGGCATAACTGTCAGTGGATGAGGGAAGAGCCTCTGATGTGATCAGTTTGGATTTCAGTAAGGCCTTTGACACAGTCCCACACAACATCTTTCTCTCCAAGCTGGAAATACCTGGATTTGGTGGGTGCACTGTTAGATGGATAAGGAACTGGTTGTAGCCAGAGAGTGGTGGTCAATGGCCTCATGTCTGCATGGAGCTCAGTGACAAGTGGTGTCGCTCAGGGGCGAGTCCTGGGCCCAGTGCTCTAATTGACAGTGGGATTGAGTGCACCCTTCCCACACAGACAGTTCTGTGATGCTGGAGGTGCCCAAGGTCAGGTTGGATGGGGACTCTGGGCAGCCTCACCTGTTGGACTGGGTGTGCTTAAAGGTCCCTGCAACTCGCTCTGTTCTGTGACTCCATGACCTGGGAGGGCTGCAGTAACAATCTGTATTGCTAACCCTGGCTTCTGGAGCTGATCGCTGCTTTGTCTTCAGAATGTAATTAAGTTCTGGCCTCCAGAGGTGTACTGCAGCACTGCCAGTTAAGTGTTTACAGGCTGAGTCAAGAAGTACAAGGCACTATAGAAAGTATGGTTCAGCTTGTTTACTTTATAGTTTTGGGATTTCCAAAGGCTTGTAGTTTTAAACTTTTTCCTCTTTCAGCCGTATTAGCTGGAATGAAATCTGATTTCTCATGGGGGAAAAAAAAGAAAGTTTTCACATTTCACAACAGCATAATTTCACCAGATGAGATGCTAACAGGAATGCCAGATATTATGACAGGCTCAGTAAAATCTGGCAGCACTGTAATAACTGCACAAAGCTGGGAAATGAGTGAGATTGCCCAGTTGGTAACATGCTTCATTTCCCAGGAAGAACAGGTCTCAAAGTGGGCTGCTTAGGGACAGCATCTCCTGAGTTTTGTGTCTCATTTGCAGAAACATTGTTTAAACATAGAGATTATTTTTCCCTGTCACAAGAGATCATTCCTAGATGTTAAGAAGGTTCTGAGATGCTTAAGAAGAGCTTCTGTTCACGGAGTCTCAGAACCACACGGGTTGGAAGGGACCTCGAGAGCATTGAGTCCAACCCCTGCTAAAGCAGTTCCCCTACAACAGGTCTCACAGGTTGGAGTCCAGCTGGGTCTTGAATATCTCCATAGACAGAGACTCCCCAGCTTCTCTGGACAGCCTGCTGCAGTGCTTCATCACC
Organism: Perdix hodgsoniae; assembly: GCA_035772895.1. NCBI lineage: Eukaryota > Metazoa > Chordata > Aves > Galliformes > Phasianidae > Perdix > Perdix hodgsoniae. Next base: position 39,483 of record JAPSGF010000242.1, on the reverse strand, counting down.
CTGAAGAGCTGGAAAAGGTAAAGCTGCACCTCTCCCCAATGCATTTTTTTTGGCAGAGGGATTCAGAGAAAGAGAATGGGTTTCTCCCTGGAATTCTCTCTAACAAAGCATCCTTCAGCAGGTGCAGAATGAAGAAGAAAAGCCATGAAGACGTTGGTAGGCTGTGATTATCCCAAAGGGCCCTTCAGGAAGTGTGCTTTATTTCATCCAAAAACCTTCAGTGTTTGTTGAACTTTAAATAATCTCTTCTTTGAGTGCATATAAATATCAAATTGGGACATGAAAAAGATGCAGGTTATTAACAGCAGCATTTTTGGGGCAGGTTGAAAGAGTGGGAGAGAATAACTTACTCCGAAGGCATTAGGGGGAAAGAAGACATAACTGTCCTGGAACTTATCTTAGTGTGGATTGTTGACCAGAGGAGTGTTGTCTTAGCATTCAAGGATCAAGGGAATCGCGTTCTGTTTGCTGCAGAGAGGAGGAGGTGACTCGCTGCCAGGTCTGGGCTCCAGCGTATCCAGTGGTGTATTTCAGTTTGTAATGCCAAACCTGAGTGTGTTAGGCACTGTCTCAGGAACATATGACACTGCAACCATGGGTTCTGACCTTTGGCAATGCACTTTCAACACTGGTGACTCGCAGGCAATAAGGAAGTGTGGTGGAGGTGCGGCGCAGTGTGGGGCTGCTGGGACACGGGGGCAGTAATGCCATGCAGCCAGGTGTGTGCTGATGGCAGAGGGCTGTGAGCACTGCTGATGGCACAGAGCAGTGCTGGTGGCTGCGTTGTGTGGGACTCTCACAGCTCAGAGCATGCACTGCTGTCACACACAGATGCTTTTTCCTTTGTTATTGTTGTTTTTTTTCCCCCCCTTGCTTAGTTGTAGATTTGTAAACCAGGAGTCCTTATCGTTTGGTTTAATCTCCAGCAGAATGGACTGAATGTTCTTGCAGCACTTTCTTCAGAAGGGGGTTGTAATCTTATTGTTTTACATACGGAGATGACGGAAGCCTTTCATTCTCTGCCTGGATTTAAATATTTTATTCAAGTAGTTTTAAACAGGCATTTAATCTCTGAGCTGGAAAAAGCTGAAAAAAGGTGCCTGCCTCTTGAGGAGAGGGTTTGGGAGCTCTGTTAATGCTTAGCAGACAGGCACAGAAGGATGAGTGGGGAGAAAAGGCTGAGCTCCAGGTGCTACTTGGGTAAAGTGCTCCTGCAAAGAGAGGGATGGAGGCTGCTGGCAGCTCTGTGAACTCTGTGGGAGATGTATACCCCATTATTAGGGACTAACATGTGATAATGGCTGCAGACTTCCAGCATAAAGTGACTTTTAGGCCTGGGTATATCTGCCAGGCATCACAGGTCTCAGGGGGTGGCCTTCAGAGGAAAAGCAATCATGCTGCTTTGCCCTCTGTTAGCCATGGAGGCAGTATGAATTTATATTTATCCATGCTTCACTGCTTCCTTCTCCCAACCACTATCACACCACAAAGCTTAAAATCCTGGCTATCTTCTTGGACCTCTGATGCTTGGTGCTGTGCAGTCACCTCGGCTAAGGAGGCAGCTCAGGAATGAATGGGCAGCCAGTTAGCAATAGCCTTGTGTGCTGGCTCACTGGGCATGCTTGTTTCTTCCTCTGCAGTCCCTTGTGCAGGGTCTGCTTGGCAGCATTGCCCAAAGCCTTCACGTTTCTCCTCTTGTAGAGGAATCTTACTGGGTGCTGAGCAAACCCTGTGAAGGTCAGGAAAGCACCAAGACAGAATCCCCAGGCAGAAGTGTGCAAGGTGAGGGTGCATTCCAGCTGTAACATCTGGAGCAGTGGTTCTGGAAATACTCCAAACAGTTTTGGAAATGTCTGGAAAAGATCTGACCTCTGGTCCCAGCACAGGGGATTCTGAGCTGGAGGCTTCTGACTGTCAGCCCAGGCTGGTCTGAGCTCTCCCTGGGTACATGCAGAAGGTTTGCAGAGTCAGGGTGCATCTGGTGCCTTGCTGCTGGGTTAGGTTTGAACCAGCGAGAGCATTCAGCCAGGCAGCAGCTTTCTGGGCTAGCAAACTTCAGCACAGGTGTATTTATTCAAGGTTAAACTTGAAGGTAGGGATGAACTGTGTAAGACTTTGGCAGCATCTGTCTCTGTTGGATTTATACCTGCCTTTCTGTCTGTAGCACTGGGGGTTTTGCTTGAAGTTAGCTTCTTGGAGTTCTCTGGGCATACTGCAGGCAGTCTGCTCGTTCTCAACAGCTGCAAATCTATGGCAAGGAAGGAACAAATTGCTTCTTATGCTTAGCAGTGCCTCTAGTTTATCCAATTTCAAGGACAGCAAGGGTGGTGATTAGGTTTTCTGCTGAGGCAGGTGCCAGGAAGATGGAATCACATTTTCAGAAGCAGCAAAATTAATGATGTATCTCTTGTTCCCAGTCAGGTGTGCAGTGCAACGTGTGGGATGGTGACCCAGTGTTGGGCAGTGAGCAGGCATTTCATGCGCGTGTGTGAGAGGAGTTCCTGGGCCCACAGCTGCCTCTGTGAAAGCGTGGCTTAATTTCAGCACAGCTCCCAAATGTTTTCCCCCTGCTGGAGGAACTGGTCTGCCTGCCTTCCCCAAACACAGACTTGTTTTTGCTAGCACAGCCTGTGGTTGCACGTAGGTGGAAAAGTGTCTTGAGTTCTTTGTTTTTTCTATATATCAATCTATGCTTTTCTACTCTTGGTATTTAAAAGCATTAGTTCAGTAGGATTGCTGAGGGCATAAATATCCCTTTAACTGTTTGTCCAGTGCATGAACCAGCTGTGCTAATTTGCAGCAGGGCTGGTGGTGTTTAATGAAATCATTGACACGTTCAGTCAGATGTTTCTCACTGAATGCAGTACCATGTGGCAAAAGTTATCTTTATTCTCCTGCTACCTTCTGATCGCTGTGAGTGTTTTCTCATACTAAAGTGCTGCATACATATATATTTTGGGGCAGATTTTAGAGTTATGACAGCTCTGTTAACAGTTGTTTATGTCCAGGTTGAAGTATCTTTAACAATTGCATAGGATTCTTTCAGACTGACTGCAGTTTTAGAGAGAAAGTGACTATTGGGCAGACCGTGGTGTTTTGTCAGGCAGTAAGTCTGGGTGAGGCAGCTGGAACATGGGCATTTCCCCTTCTCTCTTGAGAACATTCATCACTCAGGGGGAGAAGTGGCTGAACATTGTGACACCGGTTCCTGCTCATCAGCTGTACACAAACTAATATTCCAGGGCTGTAAGAATGAAGGAAGAAATGCCTTTTAATATAATCAAGAAGTCTGAGTTTCTAGGAAGACTGTAATATTAAACTTACTTTTGGACATGTTTCTAGATTGAAGTAATGGAAGCAGCCAGTCTGTCTGGGTAGCAGTTTGCACTCTGATCACTTCGGTCCTCATCGGTGGTCTGATGTCCCATCCACAGCTACCTTTCATGTGATGATTGAATATTTTTGCTAGGCTGGGGCTTGCTTTGATTCATTAAGTGAAGATTATCTTAAGCATTGATCTTCTGTTTTTTTTAATAGTGAATTCAAAGTCTACTAACTGGCTTTGCTTCTCTCATCTATTTAGCAGGTGGAGAGGGTGATCTGTCGGTTGTGGGTCAGCAGCTGCTGTCTCTTCCTTGTGTACAACCTGCAAGAGATTGGAGTTAAAGAGAATAAAAAGACAAGCAAAATCTCTCCCCTTCTAGAGCAGCAGTGATCTGAAGAAGTACTGCTGTCCTTCTATACAAAGAGGAATAATTCAAGAAGCTAATGCACCCAAAGCCTTGCTGTTTTTAGCAGAAGAAATACCAGTGCTAGCCCTTACTCAGTGCAAAGGCATGTATTCTCCTAGGAAATACACAGCACACAAAGTGAGGGAAATGACTCTCAGTCCATATTTCTTTCTGAATATATCGGGCACTTCACAAAAGCTGCTGTAAGATGCTGCTCCAGTGATCCCATAACCTTATACAGCTTTTTTTTGTTTTATTCTAAGGTAAGGAAATTGGCACGCATGGAAAATGCAGGTCAGCTCCTGCCAGTAAAATGTGCTGCCAAGGTGTCTGGCAGCAGGCTGAGGGTGGGAGTGCAGTGAGTCTGCCTGGGGGCAATGCTCAGAGCAGAATAAATGGTGGTGGGTCCTGCAGGAGCAGTTCCATGGCCATTATGGGAGTGAAATTACAGTGCCTGCTGATGTCACTGCTACCTTGGAAGTAGTAAAGGTGTAATTAAAGGTGCCCAGAGCCCTCCTGTTCCATGACTGCTAAACACAATTGCTGTCCTCAGGAAGAACAGAGATGGGCTGTATTACACTTGGACTTCAGAGGCACACCCGTTCCTTGCACATGTGTGAAATACTGCAATGTTGGAAGATGATCAGTGGCCAACTGCCTCTCCTTCAGATTTATTTCAAGTTCTGGAAATTGATTTTGCGGATAGAAAAGATTTAATGCAGTTTCTTTCAGAATAAGTTTTTATTGCTCTGACTTCATTGAAAATGTAATAAAAATGTGTAACTTGGGCAGTATGGAGGAATTCAGTGGGTATTTATGCAGATGGTAAAGACTGCTTTGCAAGGTAAAGGCAGCAGAACCACTCATCTGTCTTCAGAAATCAAAGCTTAAATAGAGCAGAGAGGAAGCAGTTCTAGCTCAGAGCTGTGCCCTGAGATCTGCGCTCCCATCAGGTACCACTGCCCTGTGAAGTGTGACAGCAGTGTGTACGTTTGCAGTGGTGAAGGCTGTTCCTGGTGTGTTTCCAGTAGTTTGGAGGCTCTCCCCCATGCACGGGCTGTTTTGTAAGGCTGTACAGCTCCCCTGCTGGCCCCAGGGGTGCCCTTGCTCTGGAATTTGCTTCAGAACTCTGTGCTGGGGGTGTTGGGAGTGATGTGTTCTTCCTGAAACCTGAGAATGGAGAAATCAGCCCTAGGAGGGAATTGGGAACCAACTGAACTGTGACAGGCTTGGAAACAAATGTGACCTATGTTAATTTAAAAATAAATTAAAAAAAATAATAATCAGCTTAATAAGATCTTCTTGCTTCAGATGGAAACTTTACATTGAGATACTAAAGGAAGAGCACACAGATGGCAATAGATTGCAGGACATTGTGATTGTCTCAGTTGAGCCAGTAAGTACTTTGTTGTCTGTTCCTTGGTGCTTTTTAGTTGCAGGAAACATCAGTCTGTTCTGAAAGGTTTTCTTCCTTGCAGAAGCCTATGTATTACTTCGATGCTCGTTGCTCTGCACTGGGTATCCATCCCAGTGTGCCCAGGCACAGAAACACTGCGTGCCCTGCATCTCTTGCTCAGCTGGGTGCAGGTGGGCACTCTGGTCCTGAAGGCTTTGTCCTTGCATTGCCCTGACAGCAGAAAGGGAAGCAGAAGTGTCTGCTGACACTTCTTGGCCACTCCTGATCGCACATGCCCTTACACAGTGATGCTTGCTCTGAAAGTACGCAAGAAGGAAATGTAGATGTTTCCCTGTTTTTAGGGAAAGTTGCAGTGGGGAGCTGTACATAAATTGTTGTACTTGGGTTTGTGTAATGGTTGTAAGATCTCTGATTCTGCTATAATTCTCCACAACGCATAAAATTCTCAATAAAGGATGTTTTATCACTGGTATGGTTAGGTTGTGGTTGGACTTGATGATCACCAAGGTCTTTTCCAACCTGAGCAGCTCTGTGAATTCTGTTTGATGCTTCCCAGCATCTGCCAGTATATAAATTATACTGACAGCTTTTTCTTTGTAAGATAACTTTACCTGTCCTTAATTAAACGAGTGCTAAGCTAATCAGACCAAATGTACCAAAAATTTGTTACTGCTTTTCACTCCGTGCTTGGCATCAAGCTGGGATGTTCCATGTGATATCTGTGTTGTCTCATTCTGGAGAGCAAATGCTGGCCTTTGTGTGATGTGAAAATTCAGTCCTGTTCCTACTTGTGCCAAATGAAAGCTGCTGGGGCTGTAAGGTTGGCCCCAGAATAGAGGGGGATTTACCCCATTGGGGTGGGGGGCACTGAAGTGCCTTAGGTTTGGCACTGGGCTTGTGCTGGAGAAGTTGGGGGGACCTTTGTTTGTCCTTCTGGTCACATCTGCTCAGTCAGCCCTTGGGCCTCGCAGGGTGCTTGGCAACTTCAGCCGTAGCTGCACAAAGTGGCTCTCTGTTCAGTACTGCTATTCCAGTACATTGGAGGAATTAGAAATTAATCAGAGCATATTCATGGCTGCCTAGAGGACTGAAGGGATGCGTTCTTCTTCACAACTCCGGGGTGTTATCTTGAGGGCTTCTCAAGATGGCATCTGACAATACATGAGGTGTCTCCCAGCTTTGTCTGCAGACTTAATCCTCTTTCAGGAGCTGAGGTACTTTGCTGCTGTTGCAGAGATTTGCTCACCGTGTCACAGCTGTTGTTGCTTTAGAAGAGGATACAGGGAGCTGTCTGCTGGCAGGATTTCCTCCTCCTTGCTGTCCCAGTCCTCCAAAATCTGCTAGGGAATCACAGCAGGGACAGGGAGGGATTTGGAAGGGCACTGTGAAGATATGAAGTTTCTCTTGCCATCGCTCCTCCTGCATGGGGCTGGGCTGTGTGGAGACCCAGCTCTGCTCTCTGTGACAGCGACAGGGCCTGAGGGCATGGGGCTGTGTCAGGGAAAGGCCGTGCCCCAGAGGCGGTGGGCACAGCACAGGCAGCCAGGGCAGCGGGCACGGCCTGAGCTGCTGGAGCTCTGGGAGCTGGGACACCAACCTCAGCCATAGGGTTTGGGCTGGGGCGCTGCTGTGTGGATCTGGAAGTTGGACTTGGTGACCCTTGTGTGTCCCATCCAACGTGGGATACTCTGTGATTCCATGCCTGTTAGTTAAGCATTTAAACAAGACAGACGTCTTATGTGGCCAAGTCCATCACACAGTGGACAAAAAGTCTGTGTCAGAAGCAGAAGTGCCATGCAGGAAGCTGTAGTTGTATGCCTCACTTGATGTTGCGCTCGGTTGTTGCTCATCAGACAGTGGTGCTCCATGCTTGGTAATGCTTTGTCCACAGTGCTGCTCCTACTGAAACTTTACTTACTTTCAGGCAGGATTACTGGTAAATCCAGCTTGTGTGCACTGTGTTTCAGAAGGGAGCATGCACCAGGCTGCAGTGCGGGCAGTATCTTGTAGCAAGAGTAACATGAAATGTGCACAGTGTTTGTTTACATATGTATACATCACAGCATCTAGTAGCAAAACAAAGAGCTTTGTCTCACTTCCTGCTTGACTGAGTTTCTATTGCCAGCAGCTGCACAGCAGCACCATAACCTCAACTGACGGTCACTGCACCAGTCGCCATACTGGGGGGAACAAGGATGTTTTTGAGTGCATCAGCTTGTGTATTGAAGTGTGCTGTTTGCAGCAGCCAGGTCTCTCAGCTGTGGCTTGTTACAGCTGGCTGAGCTGCCAGTCCTTCAGTCTCATCTTAACCTACATCCTTCTGGCAGCTGCAGATGGTCAGCGCTTACTTGGCCACCTTTAAGCAAGTAGGCAACCATAAGACAAAGCAATACAGTGTGCTGAGTGTTGCTGTGTACTGAGAGGCGTTTGGTACAAAACTGTGGCTGGCTGCATCACAAATCTCACAAATCCTACTTTTCTTTCCTTTGCTCAGCTGCTCTTCAGGCCCTAAAGCGTAAGAAGAGGTACGAGAAGCAGCTTGCACAGATAGATGGCACGTTGTCCACAATTGAATTTCAGAGGGAAGCCCTGGAGAATGCCAACACCAACACTGAAGTGCTTAAGAATATGGGCTTTGCTGCTAAAGCTATGAAAGCTGCTCATGACAACATGTAAGTTATTCCCCTCTGTCTCCTTCTGTAGGACCCTTAGTTTGACATTTGTTTGATATGCTAAATACCACATATTTTATAACAAGTAATAGAGCCAATGTAGTAAAATCTTATTTCCAAAAGTCTATAACTTAAATACAAATAAAACATGAGGTATATGTGGGTATTTGCCAGGATATGAAGGATGAATGCTTTCTCAGTTTGGCATTGTTTCACACAACATGAAGCCACTCGTGGTACACGACAGTCTTTGCCCAGCAGAAGGTTGCCATCAGTGGGGTCTAAAGCAGATAGGAGGGCTTACCACCTATGGATCAGCCTGCAAACAGCAAGTTTCCAGCCTCAGGGGGAGGGTTAAGCTGCTTTCTTTACTGTAGAGTTTGTGTATGTAGCGATAATTAAAGCATTATGGGAATGTTGTACTTCTTCCAAAAGCAAATATTGTAGGCGTAATGTAATAATGCTGGAACAGGGAACAGAGCAAATGATTATTAATATCAAAAATACAAACCAGAACCTTTTCAGATGAGCTCTCTGTGTGTAAATGCTGTGAACTAAGCTTTTGGGAAGTGAAACAAGAAATTAGGCATAACTTTACCGAGACCAGGGATTGAGGTGTAGGGGGATAAAACTTAGATGTGCATACAAAGTTTTTTTTTAGAAATAACCTTGTAAAATGTCACCATAGTGTGGCATTATTAAGAAAAAAAAAAAAGAAAGAAAGAAAATACAGTCTTAAGCTCTGCTTGGGAATGTGCCTGATTGACCTCCTCTTTCCTTTGTTTTATAGGGATATTGATAAAGTCGATGAATTAATGCAGGACATTGCGGAGCAGCAAGAGCTGGCAGATGAGATCTCAACAGCCATCTCGAAGCCAGTAGGATTTGGGGAAGAATTTGATGAGGTATGCTTTGAATTTTTCCTCTGTTTAAATGAAATCTGTCTGTTTCTAGGAATAGCAGTAGGATAGTAAATCTCTCCTGGAATTTGTAACTTGCTGTTTATGCCATTGCATACAACAACTGTGAACCTGACTTCATGCTGAGGATGGTCTGGATGACCTGATCTGATAATATTTGGACTTACATATCTTTGCTGTCTCCTCCAAGAGAGGAATACTGAAATTCAGATGAAGATTCAGGCTCTTTATCTCCTCAGTTTGCACTGATGCTGGCTAAATCTGCTTGATAGTAAATACAATCTAAAAGTTTGTTCTTTTTTTTCTTCTCCCTTTATAAAACTAGGATGAACTCATGGCAGAACTAGAGGAACTAGAACAAGAAGAACTAGACAAAAACTTGCTGGAAATAAGTGGTCCCGAAACAGTACCACTACCAAATGTGCCCTCAATATCAATACCATCAAAGCCAGGTAAGTGTTGATCAGAAACACCTGGGGTTCTTACAGTGCACCCTCAATTAACTTCCAGTTCCCCTAATTAGAGAATCCTAGCTGCAGGCAGCACAGACATGTCACATGGAATGGCTTCATGCGTTCCAAGTTACATCGAGTGCCATTTATCCAACCTGCCTTTCATAAGAACCGTGAAAGCTGTTAACTATCACAGGAACGATTACTGTCTGTTGTAGCACTTACAGTTTAACTTTGGTGGGAACGATGCTCAAGGTAGAGTGGAGATATGGAAGAAGGAAGCCAGCAGCAGCCTCCTGCTGATTGCTGCAGATGCAGCAGGGAAGTCATCCTGACCAGCAGCCTATGGGTATAAAAGAAGGGGAGTTGAGTTGCGAGCTTGTTAGCTCTTGGAATTAGTTCCAGGCTGGTTTAGATACCCACACTGAACCATACTTCCTTGGTACTGCTTTATTTAAATTTGATACCAGTTCTTCTGGCTCTTAGAAGGACCTAATCTGTTTATACTCAGTCTCGTTTGGGGTCCACTGTTTTCTCCTTTGTCTGTGGTCTGCACGTACTCAAACCAGGTAGTAGCAGATTTGTAGTCATGCCAGTTTTACAGCACCTGTATCTAGCAAAAACTAGTATATAATGATGTAACATGAAGAGTGGCCAAGAAGTGTTAACATTTACAGAGACAGTTCAAAGCTGCTTTTCAAGCAGCATAAATTGCTTCTATGAACTAGAAGTGATACCTCATGAAATATAGTTGATTTGGAATACCTTTGACATGCATTAACAGGATGTGAATTTTTGCTATCTGTTTTGCTAAATTTGCCATAAGGTATTCCAAGGAAGTTGTAGACTTCGCAGCTCTCTTTTGTGTGCTTTCTTAGAGGGAAAAGAGGTCCAAAAAGCTAGAGGGTGGGAATATTCCCAACTGCTTGTCAGTGTATCTGTAATTATATTGCTGCTTCTGAAATAATTGAAGGCCTGGGAAGCAACATACAATGCCAAACAACAAGGTTCTGCTTCAGGTGGCTTGTTGTGAAGTTTTCTTCTTGTGTGCTGTTTGTTTCTTTTAGATGTAACATATATTGCATTGGTTTCTAGTTCTGTTTTGCGAGGCAGAATGGCTGACAAGTGTTGATGAGAGAGCAGCGAGTTGCATGAAAGTATCTTGAATCGGTGCCTTAATCCCAATTCTGATTCAGCAGCAGGAGAAATAGTTTTTGGATAAATCTGGGCATTGTCTTTTTAATGTGTAGCTGTTTCCACGAAGTTTGTTACCATTACAATGTACCAACCTGAAACTAACTATACCTTTTGCATTGTGTTAGGATTAAAAGTACTTTGGGTCGTTACTGGCCAGACTTCAGTAGGACTGCTTCACCTGACAGCTCAGGTGCATGCTTTGTGTCTGCTGTGGTAAAGCTGACTCCATTACCTCCTTTTTATTCATTGGATGGAAAGTGATCATGAGCTTTCCTGACTTTCCAGTTCTCAGGAGCTGCTTGGATTTTGAAGTAATCAGTCTAAATGAGAAGGGTTTTTGTTGCATGCCAGCTGTACTGATGTCTGGAGGAATTCAGGCAAAAGCTGTTTCTGTTTAGCTGAGACTGGATAAGCTTAATTTAGAAAAAGGAATTCCAAACTTGTACAAGCAGTAGGTTTTGAGTTTGACCTAAAGCTAACTGTTCCCTTTTACATGACTGTGTCATTAAAATGACACAAGCTGTTCGGAGCATGAATTATTTGACTCTTTTTTTTCCCTTTTAGAAACAGGACAATTCTGAAGCTAGAATACTGTCTGAGGAAGAACCCTTCTTCCCCCCTTCTCCCCTTCCCTTTTTTTTCCAAAGAAGTTGCTGTAGCAATTTCTGGGTTAAAATGTTTTGCTTAGTTAATGGTTTTCATTCCAGAAATTGGACTTAACTGTACGAGAACAAATAATGTTGTTTTCTCCCCTGGAGCAAACTGCAGGGCAACATGTGCAGGCTGCTGCTTCACATCTGCACATGTGATCATGGCAAGAGCCCTCTCCTTGGATGCAGCACCTGGCTTGTTAGCTCCTCAGCTCCTGAAAGAGCATAACAGACACAAGAGTTGGAAGTCTCCCAGTTCAGTACTTAGCTGTACCAAAACCTGGGACACTCTGTGTATTGTTGCAGTTTGAGGACTTACTGATGCAGTAAGGAATTTATTTGTGAGATTGTGATACTGGAGAAAAGCTGCTGTAAGGAGCTGTATCCTGCTGGGACGGACTCAAGCTGAAGGCTCAGGGTGTCCTGCTGTATGGTGTGGTGCTTATGGCAAGCAGCAGATACCATTGGTGTACACATACCTTCATTTCTATTTGCATGTTTCCTATTAATTTTCCTCATTTTAAGTGGTGTCTTCAGAAAGTTTAGTCCATGGTGGATTTTCAGAAGGTACCAGTTGAACAAGGCCTGGTGTAACAAAACAACTAGCATTTGGAGTCTCCCTTACTGGTTAGGTTGATGGCATGGAGGCTGCTCTCCTTGAGTGGTTGCAGGGTTCTGCCAAGATTCCCATTTGTAACTCACTGATCTTCTATTAATATTTTGCAGCCAAGAAGAAAGAGGAAGAAGAGGATGATGACATGAAAGAGCTGGAAGCTTGGGCAGGAAACATGTAACCACAGCAGTAATTGGCTGGAAAAAGACTTTGATTACCTGTTCTGGGTGCAAATATATTGTGTTGAGGAGAAAGCATAAGTAAAATGTCTTTATCTTTAATTTTAACCTGAAGCAGTGAGAACTGCGTTGCTGTTTTCTGCATAGCGTGGTCTGCACAAAGGAAAGAGAGGGGAGCAGAGGGAGTTGCCTGCAGTTTGTACGGTTGAATTTCTGTGAAAAGGTATTTGCAAAATTAAACATTCAGCTTTTTGGACTGTGCTAATGCCACTGCTGGATCTTCATCTTCAAACGTTTGGGCGTATTGAATTGAAATGAGCTGAAAAGCACTCTGTAATTTTAAGTCAGTTTAAGTGTGTTTAGAAGTCTTGTAAGGCATTTAAAAAAAAAAAAAAAAAGGAAAAGTGGTAAAGCCACCATCGGCTTCTTATTGTGTTTAGGTGCAGGAATACTTTAGGTTTTTAGTTCTTTGCAAGTTATATTTATATCCCTTGACTGATGTGTGGCCAGCCTTGTGTCTGTCACCGCAACAGCGTAGTCTCTATTCCCATTTTAATTGGTGATAATGATCTGCGATTGACAAATGCTATCTTGGAAGTAGGGAAGATTTAAATTTCAGTTGTACATTTTTCTACATAGCACTACAATGTTTATTGCTTTTTGTGATAATTGATAACCCATTCAGATACATGCACACAATTATTTTAATTAAGAAACTACTATGGATTGCACTGTATTAAATATCTTGATTAATTTTCATCTGTGACTACTGTCATCAGTTCCTTATGATGCTTAAGCAGTCATCAAAGCTAGTTGAATTTGGTGATCTGGCTTTAATTTGTTTGCATAAAACTGAAGTCTTAGCTGGGCATAGTAGCCAAAGGACTCCTGTAGCTGTTCATTCATTCCAATAATCTTCTGGGGGACAGCATCAAATTTCACACTAAGGAGAAGTGAAAGTTGGGTTCATAACAGAAGCAACAGGTTTAAGGACAGACAAGATCAGAGCCTTGGCTTCATCATTTTTTGTCATAGAAATGACAGCCATTGTGTTGTGTGCTAACACAATGTGTTGTAAAGCCCTAGTATTTTATAGGAGTCACAGCTGACCATCTCAAGTGCAGCAGGGTGTCTGAGCAGGAATGCTGAGGTTAGCTGGAAGACAAGAAATCTCACAGCACTGCTCACGCTGTTAAAGGTACTGAAGTAGAAGCTTAGAAATAGTTAAGTGATAGAAGCACCACCTGGCACCCCAGCCTGCCCACAGTGCCTGGGGTTTGTCCCTTCTTGGGGAAGCAGTCCCTGATAGCAATCCACTGGCAGGTAACTTGCCCTTGTTGGGCTCCTCTGTGGCTGTATCAGTGTTCTTCTGTAGATCTGTTGTTAATTTGCTGTTACGGGAGGCAAGCAGAAAACTGGGATCCAGGTTCAGGTCTTCAGTTAATCTTTTTTTCTTTTTTTTTTTCCCCAGCAAAGTTGGAAAAGGTTTATTGCTGTTGGATTTTGTATGATTCTGGAACTTAAGGTGGAAATGTAGTCCACATTGATGGGCCTCATCACGACTTTGTCCTTACAATGTTTTCAACCTTTTGCAGAGGAGGCACTTGTTACCTTTGTTATACAGGAAGAGAAGGCAAGACATTGCATTTGTACTTTGACCCTGGGGACATAGGGTGTTTCCACAAGCAGTGGCAGGGAAGTGTTTGTCTTTATGTTGTGTGTTTGGGTTGGGGGAAAGAAATTGCTGTGTGATAGCTCCTTAAAGGCTCAGGAGTTCATCACACCAATGACCATCTTTCTGTTTTGAGAGCTGGGTGAGCAATGCAGAGAGCAGTTGCAGAAGCTGCAAGGGAGTAGCAGAGAAGGCCTTGCTCTCAGTAGTTCTGACCATAAAGCTCAGCACGTGTCCTCCCCGGGGCTGGAGACCACTTGGGTTGGTATGGGGGGGGGTGGGTTTCGCCTCCCAAGAGCAATGAAAATCCATTGCTCTGCCCAATGCTGCTTTGTATGGATGGAATCAGTCCTTGGTAGCATTAGATCTTTTATTTACCAGTTAAAATTCACCATGGTGCCAAAGCCCCTGAATGCAGAGCATGTATGAAATTAGCCTGCCTGTGAGAATGAGTTTCTTCTCAGTCTAGAGATGTAATACCACTAATTGATATAATAGGTTAAGCCCCTTTACTGTGGTTCTGCTGAGAGGATCTGAAGGATCTTTGACATCTGTATGCTGCACTCACAGCTCCCTTTCTCCTATGCTAGTTATTTTTATCATTATTTTGGTCCTTATGACAAAATTGCACTCTGCTCATCTGGAAAGCCCTTCTGCCTCTAAATCCCGCGTGTTCGGCTTATGCTCAGCCCTGTGGCAAATACAAGAGTTCTCTTGATTTAATTTTGAAACACAAAGGTCCATTAAATCAAACACAAGTCCATTAAATTAAATCAAAGTAATGCTTTCCAGATCCCATGGCTCTCAGTAGCCCATCCAAGCCTCCATCTCTCTCTGGGTGTTTCAGCTCTGATTGACATCTCCCGAGCCCGGGGCTGGCTAGCCACAACAGGACTTTCAGCCCACATTTTGGAGTGTTTTTGGAGGTTTTTCCTTCTCTTGCATGTGGGAACCCCATAATGTCCTTCCACGTGTCATCTCAGAGCTGCAGCCAAGAACATCCCTTGTTGGCCACCCCGTGGGTAAGAAGGATGGGGGATGGCTGCTTCCAGCTGCTCTGGATCATACCACTCTGCTGTTTTTAGGCTTCTCCTGTGCTTTGCTATGTGCTTGCACTTGTGCTTCTGTTCTTGCTGCCTGCTGTGATATCCACCATCCTTTTTCATGACTACCTCCATGTACAAGTGAGCTTTGCTCTGTCAGCAGCAGGAGGGACCCAGCAGGGCCAGGCAGAAGGGCAGCACTGAGCTCTGCTCTCTGGAGGCAACAGGGACAAGAATAGCCAATTCCTGGAGCTCAGGTATTGGCATGAGAGAACAGGGTTTGAGGTTTAGAACTGAGCCTTCTCTGGGATTCTGGCAGCATCCCAGCCTGAGAGTGTCACAGGCAACAGCAGGGTTGGGCTGGGCATCACCCAGAGGTACAGCTGAAAATGCTGTCCGAGGTTAGCTCGGCGGATCCCATCGGAGTGCAATATCGGGTATGAACACTGGGAGGCAAAGCTGCATCTCTGGACAGACGCAGCACCGAACAGCTCGGGCTGCGCTCTGTGAGCCGGGCGTTGTGGCTCTCGCCCTGAGCCATTGGTGCCCGTGGGCCAGAGCCCTGCTCCCCAGCCACCTCAGCAAGGAGGGGATCGGCTGCCAACTGTTAATGAAAATAATTTCTTCCTTGCACTTTTTTTTTTTGTTTTCATCTCTTGCTTTCCCTTTCTTACCCTGAAGTAGCACCGCTGCTGCCGCACCAGGGGAACTCTGGCCTAAGGGAGCAGCCAGGTGGGTGGAGGTCCCCCCCCTACCCCTCGAGGAGCATTTCCTTGGGGCACGGCAGGGCAGAGTGGGACCACGGTCCATGGGGCAGTGTGCAGTGGGATTGCAGCCCTCTCAGGTGCTCTCAGTGTTCCTTCACCTTCCCAGACCTAGTGGTGGGAGCAGCATGAGGAGGGAGCGGGGATCCTGCAGCAGATGGCTCAGACACACAGCTCCCTGCAAGCCCACAGCTCTGGTTCTGCATCTTGCTGAGATTATTGAGCTGGAGATCTACAATGACCGGTTGAAAAATCACTGCTACTTCCATGCTCCTCTTGGGCTGTGTGGGAGGGGGGGACCCAGCAAAGCCCGGTCCCTCCATGGGAGCATCTCTTCCTGGGAAGGACACAGCAAAAGGACCTGTGTGCCCCAGTGCAGGAGGGAAGGAATGGGGACCCGTGTCCTTGAAACACAGTCTGTCCTGGGGGACAGAGTACTGCTTGCTGTGCAGGGAATGCCCAGGTCCTGCACTGAGCTCCTGGTGCTCAGGCATGCAGCAGTGCTGTGTGATGGCACTGCTGATGGTGGTGCTGCTCCCTGCTGGAACATGTGTCCTCCAGCCCCTGGTGGTGGCTGAGGGATATGGGATGCAGAGCCATCTGTCGCTGCTTTCTAATTAACACTGGGTTTGATGTGACAGTGAGATCTGACTTTTGCATTGTTTCTTTTTTTCTAATCCTTTAGAGAAACGTTTGGGCTTGTTGTCATTTCACACAGCTGCTGGGTGGGAAGTCTGTGTGCAGTGGTGGTCTGGTGGTGAAGCAGCTTTATGTCTTGCTGTCTGCCCCAGGAACTGCCTGGGGGCCCAGAGCACTTGGGGAGGGATGGAGCTGGGCTTTGAGAGCGAAGGGATCCCGTGTCCCCACGGACAGCATGCTGGGGTGCAGGGTTGCTCCTGCCCTTCTGATGGCAAGGTGAGGTTGGGGATGGATGGATCGATGGGAGGGTGAACCACTGCAGCCTAATGCCAGGTGTGAATTTGAGCACAAGGGGCTGCTCTGATTGAAATGTCACAGCTCTGACCATGTCCATGTTTCTGAGACGAAACATCTGCTGTTTCAAAGCAGTGGTGATTGGAAAAGCTGCGAACAGCTGTTGGCACTATGGAGATAGAGGGGACTGAGCATCCTACGCTTTCCGTGGCAGAGGGGAGCAGCAAGGTGTACCATAGCAAGGTGCTGCTCGTAATGGTTCTCATGGTGGGGACACCTGCTATGGAAAGTCATCTCCTTTGGGACCCCTGTGGCCACACTGCTGCTGTCTCCCACCCTGTCCCCTTGGGTGTGGGCACCACGACGTCAGCAAAGCCCGGTCCCTCCATGGGAGCATCTCTCCCTGGGAAGTCCCTCCACTGTGGGAGAACACTGCCGGTCCCCGGGCAGCTCCATGGAAGGACTCTGCTCTTCCCTTATTAGCATGGAACAAGCTGTGGATTAGCTGTCCCTGCGGAGCGTTCCAGGTTGCTGGTTTTCTGTACCAGCTCTCTGGCTGCACAATATGTAATTTGTGATCAATTTACTTGAAGTTAAAATACAAAGGAAGGGAGGAAAAGGGAAAAAAAAAGGGCTTTTCAGCTTAGCAGCTGGTACTGCCTCAATAGCTGCCACTGTGGGCGATCAACTACACTTCACAATCCAATATCTGACATTATTTCTTAGCCTCACTCGGTTCAGTTTCAGCTCCATTCTGGCCAAATATTGACAAAGCTCTCATAATCCTGTTGGTGCCGTTGCAGAGAACTCTATTTTGCTTGCAGCACACTCGGTGCCACCTCAATATCCCCCCTGGGAGCTGAGAGAGGAGCATGAATTTAAATTCGAAGGGGATGAGTGGCAGCTTACAGACCCTCTGCAGGTGTCCCTCACGAGCAAAGCTGGCTGCAGGCTCATGTCCTGAGCAGTAACCTTGAGGCTTTGGGTGAGACAAGGTCTCCACTTGTTGCTGCTTATGCAACTAGCTCTGGGTGCATGCATAGTGCTTGTGCTGAGCTGGCGTCTTGTTCAACAGTGGTCATCACCAGTCAGTGTTCTGACTGTGCCAGCTGTCCCTTGGGTTCCAGGGGTGTCCTTCTGGGGCATTGTTTTGTGCCCCAGTGAGTAGAGCTGGGCCAAAACTTGGGTCCTGGAGGTAAAAGCACGCGAATGGGAAAACCCAGCTCTGCTGCAAGGAGCCCTGGGCCCCTGTGTGCCTCAGCAAAACTCCAAGCAATCGTGAAAACACAGAATGGTTTGGCTAAGAGGGACTTCAAAGATCATCCAGTTCCAACCCCTTGCCTTGGGCAGGGATGCAAAGGGCCCTTCTCATTCAGGGTGGTCACCATGGTGTCACCCACTGCCTCCTCGCGTCCCACCACAGGCCTGCTGCAGGATTGGGGCACTGTCCCCAGTGCTTCTGCCATCAGCCTCCTGCACCTTGCCCTCATCCACCTCCATTCAAAACAGGGGTTCTGATACAATGAGGCAGCTGGGTTTCACATTGGCCACATCGGTGGCACTGTCACCACCCAGGGATCAGCGCTGGGGCACAGAGATGGATGTGCCGAGCAGGGGGTGATGGATGGCAGCTTGGATGGCAGCAGGGCGACAGTGGAAAACTGATCAGATCGGCTGCTTAATGGCTTCATAACGTCAGGGACTTGATGGCAGCGCCTGGCAGCTCATTTTTAATGGCAGCACTCCTGAGCTCAGCCCCAGAGTGCAGCTGCTTGGGAAGTCTGAAACTCAGAGAGCGGCTCTGAAGCTGGAAGCAAGCTGGTGTGAGTCAAACCGTGCTCCTTTTTGTGGCACGACATGGATTTGGCCCCGTGGGGAGAGCTTCTGGATCCACTTCTGTCCTGCCCCAATGGGGCGCAGTGTTATTTAGCACAGAACGGTTGGGATGGGAGGGACCTTAATGATCGTCCAACCCTACCCATGGGCAGGGGCACCTCCCCCAGCTCAGGCTGCCCAGGGCCCCTCCGTGGCCTCAGGCACCTCCAGGGATGGGGCACCCACAACTCCGGGCAGCGGTGCCAGTGCCAGCTGCCCTCTGAGCAAAAAGTATCTTCCACATATCCAAACCTTCCCTTCGCCAGGCTGAACACCCCCTGCTCCTCAGCCTGTCCCCGTAGGAGAGGTGCTCAGCCCTGGGAGCATCCCTATGTCCCCCTCCAGCCCCGCTCCAATAGCCCCACACCTTTCAGTAGTTCAGGTGGGCTCTCATTTGTTCTTTGTAAGGCCAGCAGCCGGTGGGACCGCACGGCGTTGGCCGCAGGGAAGTCTTCAGCGTGGCGGTGTGTGGCAATCCATACTAATTAAGACAAATCTAATTACTCAGGCTGCAACTCATGCTCAACGAATTAGAACCAGAACATGTCAAACACAGGGAGGGAGGCATGCTGCCAATGTGGAGTGGTGAGTCCAGAAGCCCGCTTGGAGGAGGAGGGTTCTGGGGAAAATGGGGGTCTGTGGCACTGTTCTGTTGGGTGCCAGCATCAGAGGAACCTCTGATTGTGTGGCAGAGTTGTAACAGTAAAAATCTGCACAGCAAGGAGAGCTGGTAACAAACCCCGCTCCTGGGGGAGGGAATGTCCCTTCCCCCTTATGTTCTTAATAAAGCCATTACAATTAATACCGTGACCGAGGAAATACTCTTATTACAGATAGATGGTGATGGCAGAGCTGCAGAATTAAGTGGCGCTGGGCACCACTTAACTGATTAGCAGGTGTTTTCAGCAGGGCCATTATCTGGATGCGTTACACCTCCCATCACACCAACCTCAAGCTGGCTGTGTGTTGGGGGGATGAGCGTGAAACACTGGGCTCAACCCTTGTCCCACTGAGAAGTCCATCTCCCATTGCCTGGTGGACCAGGGGGCTCAATTAGAGCCTCCCAGCCATAACTGGGTGGGGTGAGGAGCCCACATGCAGCGGCTATGAGGCCTCACTGAGTCCATACCACTGCTGCATTGATGGGTATGTCCTGCTCAAGCACCATCAGGCAACACTTTGGCCACGGCCACACTGGGCTGTCTTGTGTAACAGAGGCATTGCTGTCCCTCCTTCACCCCTCATTGCTGCCCCTCCTCTCCCACCCCCTCCGCTGCTCGTAGTGGTGCTGCCGGAGGGCTCCTCGCAGCAGCTCCCAATTAAGACCTACTTAAAATTCAAATGCAAATAAATTTTTAATTACCTTAATTAAAATTATTCTCTTGTTAGAGCTGAAGGATGGGATCTGAAGAACAGAAATGATGGGATGTGCCTGGCCACGTCGGAGGGGTCCAAAGCACTGGGGCAGTGCTGCAGGTTCAGGAGCTGCAGCTCAGCATCCCTTGCACCTCAGTGGGCAAAATCCACCTATGTGGCAGATGCAGATATTGCAGCTCTGGGTATGGCCAAGGCTGGAGGCAATGGACTGCTTCCAGCAGCCCCTGGCGCACCGCTGCTGCTCCCTCCGCGTCTTTCCTCTCTTCCCCCGGTTGCTGTCTTTGGAAGCTTTCAATAGATTTCTCTGAATGAAAAATAATTTACCCTTTAAAACCAAGGGGTGAGGGAAGAACCCGCAGTGTGCAGCCCTGCAGGATTTATCGCCCCGTGTGTTTGTGCTTCTGGCAGCACGCTTGTCAGCTGTGCACACGAAATGACTTACGCAATCACTGCCACTTGTAGCAATCCAGCCTAGAATAATGAAACAGCAATGGCGCCGTGATTTATTAATTAGTGCCAAAGGATTTATGCAGGTAAGGGCCGCCTTTATGTGAGTGGTCGGCATGTTTTTAGTCACATTTTCTGCACTGACAAAAAAAAATAGGTGATGTGCCGGGCCCATGGGGCGCATTCCTATGGCTGTGGCCAGCACAGATCCTGCAGCTCTTCCAGAGGTCCCCAGTTAGGGACACCCTGGGGTCCCCATCCACCGTGCTGAGCTCTGGGAACACTGCCCCACACCTCTGTGCTGTAATGGGCAGAATCCCAGTGTCTCCTTGTTTGCAGGCAGCTGTGATGAGCTCCAGATGAGGGCAGTGCCATTTGCTGCAGATGAGCTGTGCTTTGGTGGGAATTCAATTACACGATTTCTCCTCGCTGCACATCACGCATTTCGACGACGCGGTGGTTTCGGCACTAATGAGATGCTTCTTAACCGCTGCGAAGCTGTATTTCTCCCTGCTCTTAGTACCCAGGATCCACATTAATTACAGTTTCAGTAGAGAAAAAGCTCACGGAGTCACTGCCCACGCTTTGCTCCCAGTAACAGCCGCCTCCTCGCACTGCTGGGAGCACTGTGGGTTCACTACAGAGCCGTGGTTGGTACCTAACAACCCCATCGAGCTGGGGAGGGAACGGTGGGGCAAGGGGTGCTCCCAGCACAGGGGGATGCAGCCACACACAGTGGGAGATGCTCGGCATGAAAGAGGCATAGAACTTGTTTTTAGTTTTCTATTAGAAGCAGGGGCTCGGTGCTGGGTAAGCTGATGGGTGTCCCGTCCCTGTGATGGGTGCTGGGATGGGCAGTGTCTCATTTGATGCCCTCCTGCAGAGGCTCTATGCAAGGCACAGCACTGATGGTGAATGCTTTTATTCTTTTTAGCGAGGCTTGTTGGAGGACGTTGGGGCCACGTGGAGCTGTTTGAGCCCAGCATTACGGTTCCCATCTCACCACCCAGGGCTCACCTCCATGCCCACTCACCGCTACGTGCTGTTCTCTTGCCCCCCAAGAGCAAGTGCTGCCCAAACGCTGCTCCCCCCTTCTCCCTGCCACCAGCAGCCCTCTTTGCTCATCCCATGGCAGAGGTAGCAGTGTGTCCTCCTCCATCCTGGGGAGAGTGAAGTGCTGGCCCCAGGCTGAAGATCCCTGAGGTGCAACGCAAGCATCTCATTGCAGCTGGAGCACCATCCCAAGCCCTGATGCCTTTCTGTTGCAGCAGTTCCCTTTGCTGTGTTCAGCTGGGCTCCCCAGCTCCGTGTCCCATCCTCCCAGCACCACCACCACGCATGTGCTGTGGGGCTGCCACAGGGCTCACCCAGCTGGGGACACCCACCTGCATGAGGCACTGCTGGTGGCATTGGTCCACGTGGGGATGTCTGCCCTGTGCAAGCAAAACAGGAGAAGGGGAAAGGGAAGTCACACCTGCTGAAGGGGTTTTGCAGCTCACAGATATAAACAGAATGAAGGGGAACTCACTTCAGATATAAAAATGTGGAAATACCAAGAAGAAGGAAGGGAAAAGCAGCAATAAATGAAGCTGGGGTAATGTCAGGATAGAGATTTCACTGTTTCTTTTCCAGGCTGGATGTGGCTCTGTGCAGCCTGGTCTGGTGCTTGGCAACCCTGCCTGTGGCAGGGGGTTGAATCTGAATGATCTTTGAGGTCCTTTTCAACACAGGCCATTCTAGGATTCTTTTAAAGCAAACAAACAGCTCTCTGGCTGGTTCAGGTACTTCAATTTTTCCTTAATTCTCTGTCTTGGTAGGCACTGAGGATGGTTTAATGGCAGCCAGTAGCAAGCACTGGGCCAGTAATTCGGGGGAAGGCAATGAAAATATTTGGGGGTAGGTGCAGGGTGGTGTCACCTGAGGACACTTTTGCTTTTGGTGACTGCAGTGAAGTGGATCTGAATATCCCTGAGGTCAACTCCATCCCTGTGTACTAAGCCATACCACCTTTCCACCCTTTTCTCCCCCAAAACGCTTCAGGGTCTTTGCCAAAAAGAAATAGCTGTCATCTGTTCAGCCTTCATGGGCTTTTCTTTTCATTTCCACATCCTCTGTAATAACCATCTCTTCTGGGAAGAGAGAGGGCCTTGCAAATGCCAGAGTTCTCACTGTAGTTCCCCAAAAGGACTGAAAATCTCCTAAGCAACCTGGCTTACCCTGGGTACCAACCTGGCTTCATTCACCAATAGAGAATGAATTGTTTGCATCCATTTCCAAGAAGCAGCTTTACTTTTGGTATGTCTGTGAGATGAATGGGACCAAACCATGACAAGTTTTGTGGTTGGCCAGTCTGGTCATAGAAATGTCTCCTCTTCTGCTGCTTGAATGCAGATGGCAATTCATTCAGCGGTCATGTTGGAATAATGCATGTTTCTGTGCCTCTGCATATGGATGGCCAATAGGGAGCAGTCCATCTTCATGTAATTTTAGATATCGTAGAGGATCTGAATGCAAAACCCTAAGCCTGGGGATTTGGTGTAGATTTGTGACCCTCTTTGGAAGAGCTGGGATCGTAAAGTAGGGACTGGAATTCAGGGGGACATAAATATCATATTTTCATCTGTGGCAGCTATAACCTTGCGTGAATATTGTCCATATTATTTAGAGGGAATATGGACCCATTCGGCTTATTTTATCAGGCTGAAAGTTGCCAGAAAGGATGGAGGAAGGAGCTCTGATAATGGAATAAACTGTACAGAAGATGTGAAAAGGCAGCTGCAGTCCGTCTGGTGGCAAAAACATTTGTTTCAGGCCTTTCTAGCATGTTATGTATGGATAAATGGGCACTCCTGCACTCCTTGGAGCATGGCTGGTGGGAAGAACCATCCTTTTGCCCCCATCAGAAAGCAACTATGGACCTCTAGCGCGGCCATACGGCACCATGACCGTCCAGTTCTGGGGCTGCCTTGTAAGCGAACATCCCATTTTCCACAATCCAAAGCTACCACGTTGATGTTAGGCACGAAGAAGGCCTAAGACAGGTGCAGTACTGACACCGTCCTCCTCTCCAAGGTCAGCCATCCATTTGGGGTTTTTAGGGAGTCAAATCGCACTCATGAATAATTCATTCTACAAACTTTCCAACCTTCACCAAAATGATTTGTGAATAAATGTTTTCATTACTTGGCTGGCTTTGTGGATGGATGAATAATATCCATCAAATAAATTATTCATATTTTTCTCCTTGCCATTGTCAGATAAATTCTTCGTGATTTATATTTGTTCATTTTTCTTCTGACTACAAGAAACAGACGTATTAGAGGTGGGTTAAGGGCTAAATCTGCATTGTTGAAACCAACAGCAAAGCTCTGGCTGATACTGGAGGCTGTACCAACACAGATCTCATCCCAAATAGTCCAAGTGCCCTCCAAGCAGTGATGCTCAGTGTCCCTCTGTTGGCAAAGCCAAGATCTCCTGATCCTCAGCTCCTTAACTTCCTCTGGTAAGTCTAAGGGGCTCTTCAGCTACTTCTTGCCACAAACTATGGGTTAGGGACGGTACCTTGGATGCATGGTGAGTTGTGTCCTTTGGCCAGGACACAGCTGCAGCAAATACTCCTGGACGGTGGGGTTCCTCAAAGTCAACTGGTGCTTTGGAGTCCAGGATCAATGAATATGATGCTGGTTATTGGCTCTTATCTCGGCTTTTGCTATATTTTAGATAACCCAGAGGTCTGAGGCTGGGGTCCTTTCTTCTTCAGCTCCCACCTTGCTGCCTCTTTGAGCCAGATTTGCCCTGACGATGCCATGCCAGCAGGCTGCTTGGCAAGGGAGGTTTGCAGGTACGGTGTCCTGCAGGTCAGGATGCTGCTGGGAGAGGTGGGTTGTTGAATGAGGGTGATGAGAATTGAGCTTGGTTCATCTTTTGGCACCTGGAGCTGGTGGGGCTCCATGGGAAATGGGCCACCAGAGCTGGGCCTGTAGGTGTTAGCATGGCAAGCTCCATAGGGGTGAACCCTCTGACATCTTTGCTCTTGGCTCCAACATCTTTTAAAAGAAGTCAGTGTGTAGTAGAGGGAAGACAGAGGCTTTCTCTTGAACCTTCTGACTGAATGTTTGACACACCTGAGACCTCACTGCTTCCGAGCAGCACCCTGCTCAAAATGCCCAAGCAACGGAGATGCAGGAAGGCCTCCCATAAAAGCCAGAGCAGGGAAGGGTACTTCGTTTGATTCTCTAGAAAAATAAGTGACTGAAACCATCACAGAAGTTTACTGGGAGGAAGGACATAGCAGATACCTGCTGCTCCAGCTCAGAAGTGACCATTTGCTTGTTCTACTGATTTACAAACATTCTGTTGTTCTACAGACAAGCCAGTTCCCAGTTTCAAAGTTTTGGGTTTGTTTTTTATTGCTTCATTTCAGTTCTGAGAACTGTATCCGTGGTTATCTATCTTCTCTTTAAATCTCTGGGAGAAAGTGTCTTTCAATTGCTCCCCCATCACTCAAAGAAATGACAAGACAAAACGTTCTTCAGAACCCTTTTCACTCTCAAAAAATGTTCAGACAGAGGGGAAAAAATAGAAAGCTTTTTCTTTAAACATTGAATCGCTGGGAGATGATGTGAAAAGCAAAGGCAAAAACGATGCTTGCTTTATAAGCTCAGCTGGCATGCAGCAGCAGGCTGATCTACACGGCGTGTTTGCAGACAGCCCGTGAACACCAGAGGAGCTTTGATTTCCGTTCACTCCTTCCAATGTGACTCCCAGCCTAGCAATCAAACAGATACAGGTGTTGGAAGTTGGGCAGGGAGGATAAATGACAGCCGAAGGAAAAGCAATAGCGGAGTGTGTAGTGAGAGGGTGAAGCTCCCATCCCAGCAGGGAAACCCATGGGCTCAGTGGCTGTGCCAGGGGCAGGGTGCCCAGCAGTGCACACCCAGCTGCTGGAAGCACCGCAGGAAGCAAACATGGCAGTGAGCAGGGCACCTTCACACCTAAAGGATGTCTTTTTGGAGCTTGATTCATGGTATTGTTGTTTCTTTTTCTTTCTGCACCCTCCTGCCATCTGTCCAGTCCGGGGGACACATCCATCTTCATGAGCCCTTTGGAGCTCAGTAATGTATTTCAGCAGAAATCGTTTGTCTTGTGCTCCTGTGTGGGATGGAAGGAAACGGAGCGGGGCTCTGCTCTGCAGGGAGTGCTGGAGGGGGAGATTTTCCTTCCTGCCTTCTGTTTGCCTTTGGCTTGGCAGCCCTCAGCTGTTGCTCTCCTGAATGTTCAGGGGTGCTGGTGCAGCCGAAGGGCCGACCCTTTGCAGGATGGTGCTGTAGAGGCTGTGAGCTTTAGCACAAAAGAAGACTATTTCAGTCTCCTTTTGAGACATCAGTGGGATCTTCCAGCAACCATGGGGAACAAGGGTGTCCCCAGCCTCAGGTGGGGAGATCACTTCTTTGTTAGGTCCCCTCAGGTTGGCATTTGTGATGTGGTCAGGAAGCTGCTTTTTTGCTGATTCTCCTCCCTCTAGGAATAACAAGGGAAGATCTTTGTCACCAACTTTTTCATCTCTGTGTGGAGCTCATGGATGTGGAGCAAGAGCCATCAGTGCATGTTCAGCATAGCAAGGAGGGAATAGCCCACCAACAGGAGCCAGAGCTGACCTGGGGATGAGGGGTTGGGCTTTATGTCTGTGAGGTGCAACTGCTGAGCTGGGGGATGGGGATCACAACAGCCTGGGAGCTGCAAGCCTGAATTGTATTCAGCCAACAGAACCTAGAGAAGATGCTGTCTCCCATTCCTGGGCAATCAAGGAGCCATTTCATTTAGACCAGGCTCCCAGGCTCCCAGCATCTCAGTAGAAGACAAGCTTATGCCTATTGGGACCATGCTGTACATGGGAACGTGTGAGGAAGCTGAAGTTGTTCTGTAGAGCTTTTTTTAGGAGAGAGAATACTGGGTTCTCTGAGTTGCTGTCCTTTGCTAACAGCTGAACCATGGGAAGCTGCAGCCTCCACTGGGAGAGGGTAGCACTCATCTGACTAAAAATTAAAAGAAAAAAAATTGGGCAAAACTAATTGCATTTAATATCAAGTTAATTAGTCCAATGAAACAGCATGGATGTTAATCAGGATTTTCATGTTTTATTTAATAACCTCCCCCCCAGCGATAATATATTTGCAATTGTGGTAGAGTTTCTTTCCAGCAATGCAAACCAGTACAGAACTGAGCAGCCTTGTCCCAGCATTTAGGCCAAGCTTGCTGAAGAGTGGAGGGGAATTGTGCTCTGTCTGTTCACGGGTCTTCCCTTCCCTTCCCTTCCCTTCCCTTCCCTTCCCTTCCCT